>BLSH010337864.1:708345-720283 GCA_018402905.1 Glandirana rugosa | reverse complement strand
GTCCCAACCCAGTCCCGAGGCACAGACTGACCTATTTGCCTCGACACTGAACCGAACCCTCTCAGCTACTCCCTGGGCTTTTCTCCTCCTAGGTTCGACGAGACACTTTTAGGTGACGTTGTCCCGTCCATTCATATTATACAAACAATAAAAATATCCTTTTTTTTTGTTTTGAAATGATAGTGAAAGTCATAACCCTCTACAGTTGATTCATTAGTATTCCTCCTGCCCACCCCTTGTGCCAGCCATGATTCACCTACTGTAGATGACATCATTGCCACAAACTCTGTAAGTTCCATCCGTGAATTCTACTTTTGATAGCAATTCCCCCCGCTTCTGCTTGACCTCCATACCTAATAATACCCTCATAGCTATTGATAATGCCTTATTCTTATGATTACTTAGTTGACATCTCCCAATACTGAAAGTGATAGTAAAGTTTTGTTTTTTTTTCCTATAAAAATAACAAACATATTATACTTACCTGCCCTGTTGCAGTGGATTTTCACAGAGCAGCTTGGATCCTCCTCTTTTCGGGTCCCTCATCGACTCTCCCAAGCCAAGTCACAGCTCCGTTTATCCAGTCAGACACGGAGCCCTGACCCAACCCTGCCCCCTCTCTCCCATGATTGGCTAACTAACTATGATTGACAGCAGCTGGAGTCAATGGCACCGCTGCTGTATCTCAGCCAATTAGGAAGGAGAATCTCTGACAGCTGAGACATTCTTGGACATTGCTGGACAGAGAGGAACCTCAGGTAAGTGTTAGGGGGGCTGCTACACACAGAAGGTTTTCAACCTTAATGCATAGAATGCATTAAGATAAAAAATCCTTCTGACTTTACAACTCCTTTAACCAGTTGCCGACCGCCCGCCGTGGCTTGACGGCGGCAACTTGGTTCATTATCACAAACCGCCCTCACGAGATTGCGCACGCCCACTGTGTTTTCCGAGGGAGCCAGGGAGCGGGTAGGGTGGACTCGATCTCCGCTGGCTACCCGCGATGGCCCCCCACAGTGAGAGAACGGAGGTCCGTGTATGTAAACACAGATCTCCATTCTGACAGAGGGGGAAGGGATGTGATCACAGGTTTCCTGTATATAGAAGCCGTGATCACTCCCCTCCACCTGCCAGCCCAGCCCCCATACAGTTAGAACACACTGAGGGAACACCGTTACCCCTTAGAACGCCCCCTCCAGGTTAACCCCTTCACTGCCAATGGCATTTACACAGTAATCAGTGCATATTCATAGGATTGATCGCTATATAAATGCCAATGGTCCCAAAAAAGTGTCAAAATGGTTCGACATGTCCGCCGCAATATCGCAGTACCATCGCTGCCATTACTAGTAAAATTTATGAAAAAATAAAAACCCCATAAATTAATTCTCATCATTCGTAAATATGGCAATTTTTGCGCAAACCCATCAATAAGCGCCGATTGCGATTTTTTTTCATGAGGAAGAATATAAATCGGGCAAAATCGATGAAAGAAAATGTTTTTTCATATTTTTTTTGGATTTGTGTTTAAGCAAAAAGTAAGAAATATTGTTTTTTTTTTTTGCAAAATTGTCGCTCTTCTTTTGTTTATAGCGGTGATCAGAAATGACGCAGAGGGGATCAAATACCACCAAAAGAAAGCTCTATTTGTGGGAAAAAAAGGTCGCAAATTTTGTTTGGGTACAACGACGCATGACCGCGCAATTGTCAGTTAAAGCGACACAGTGCCGAATCGCAAAAAGTGCTCTGGTCCTAAAGTGGGAAATCCTTCCGGGAGGGAAGTAGTTAACTATTCCTCACGGACACTCAACCTAGTGGCTGGTGAAGAATATTTCCCAAGTTGAGCACACTACCAGCTGATACTATAATCTTCCTTTGATACGTTTACTACAGGACTATTTTACCCCAATTTTATGCCATCTCTGATATGTTTTATATTTTAGAGACCTCCTTACTGATGCATTTATTATATTGTTTATGGGAGGGAGAAGTAAGCAAATAATAAAATAAATGTAGCAGTCAGGAAGTTTTTAATATACCAAACATATCAGAGATAGCATAAGATTGATATGAATATAATAAATGTAATAGTAAGAAAGTCTCTAAAATAAAAAAACATATCAGAGATGGCAAAAAAATCTTTGATATGTTTTTTATTTTAGAGACTTTCTTACTATTACATTTATTATATTCATATCAATCTTATGCTATCTCTGATATGTTTGGTATATTAAAAACTTCCTGACTGCTACATTTATTTTTTTATTTGCTTACTTCTCCCTCCCATATTTTTTTTTTTTTTTTTAAACAATTTTTTATTTAGATAGGCATAAAAGACAAAACATGTTGTAAACATTCGGGGTTTCCCTGTACATTGAAAATATATCATTACAGTATGTATCTGCATGTCTTTTAACAATTTAGCATTTAAGGCACTTTACCTGCCCATCTCCAACCACTGTCTCCCCGAGGAATAGACAAACCGGAAAGAACACATGTCAACCCATCTTGGTGTTCCCCCCCTTCTCTCCCCTCCCCCCCCTTTCACCCCCATTCCCTGTTGTGCAACAGTCAGTGCAATTACATGTGGGACAACACCTCTCCTCTTATTTGTCGTAAACCTTCACATCCCCCTCCCTGCCAGAGCTTACCCTACCTTACACAACCTCTCTCCTTTTTCCTTTAAACTTCTCCTTATTCCCTACCCTCCCAAAGTGTTTCTTTTGACTCCACCCATCTAAACCAAACTTTCGTAAACTTCTTCTTTGCCCCTCTGGCCTCATAAGTCTTTTGGTATAAAGTTAAATCCACATTCACTACCTTGATCCAGGCCCTCAGTGTTAGCTGTTCCCCGTATATCCAGTTCCTGGCTATGAGCTTTCGAACCGCAAAGTACAGGATTCTAAGAAACAGTCTGGTGTATGAATTCATGTCTTCTTGATCAAACACTCCCAGAAGACATCTCAGTGGTGAGCATATATTAGGCAGATCAAAGTGGTCTGATATGAAGGCCGTCACCTGTGACCACAGTGGTCTTACCCTATCACATTCCCATACCATATGTAGAAAAGTACCCAGCTCCCTTTGACATTTATGACAGTCTGGTGATTCCTTCCTACCCATCCGGTAGAGTCTAGAGGGCGTATAGTACATCTGATGTAGGTATTTCAGTTGTATCATCTTATCCCTGGAGGATATAACTGTAGCCAGGTAGGTTTCTAAAACTTGCTCCCACATTTCATTCGTCAAATCTGGGATAATCCGTTCCCACCTAGCCCAAGCCTTATTGCCAACATCCTGGTTCCATTTCTCAATACTGGCATAATATCTGGAGGTCCGTCCAATCATGTCTGGGTTTAATAAAACTGTCTCCAACGTAGTGTTTTGTACCACAATTTCCCCCCGTCCAAATTGGGCCCGTCCCGCATGCCTCAGCTGATGGTATCTAAAGTACCACTGTTTCGGTACCCCATGACTCTCCTGCAGTTGTGCAAATGTAGCCATCCCCCCCTCCCTGTAAAGGTGATGTAGATATTTAATCCCATACCTAGCCCACCGCTGGCCATCCTCCAGTTTTTGAAATTCCTTAAGTGTTTTGTTACACCACAGTGGGTTATTGGGTGATAAGGTCAAGGGCGTATCCCCAATCTGCTGTGCACATATCCGAAAAATCCTCCCAGGCAGTGCCATCACCGACCCCAATTTTCTGCCCGGGACCCCCCTCCTATATAACACATTCAACAGGGTTTCCTGTGACGTAGCTATTGCGGCTTACAACAGCGTAGTCGCATTCGGGGTCTGTGGGAAAAACCGCCAATGAAGAAATACTAGCTGAGCAGCAAAGTAGTAAAGGAGGGCCAGCCCTCCCTTCACCACCGGTAGTTTCAGTATTTCCAGAGATACTCTCGGGGCCTGCACTCCCCATAGCAAACCCCTAATGACGGTCTCTATGTCTTTGAACATCCTTTTTGCTATGAACACAGGTGAATTGGAGAGAATGTATAAAAATTTTGGGAGGTATACCATTTTAAATAAATTCACTCTCCCCATCACCGTTAGCGGTAAGATCTGCCACCTCTTCACCTTCTCTCTCAGGTCACCTATAATCACAGCCAAGTTGTCCTCCTCATACCTGGTAATGGGAAACGCCACCTTTACCCCCCGATATTTAAATGAGTCTGTCAACGGGATGGGGCATCCCTCCGGGGACCCATCCTCCCCATCAATTGGAAACAGTGCTGACTTAGCCCAGTTGATCCTGAATCCAGAAAAATCTCAGAATTCCCGAATCAACTCAGTGGCAGCTCTCAATGATGGACCAGGATCTTGTAAATACAGTAACATGTCGTCCGCGTATAGTGATACCCTTTCTTCTACTCCTCCCACCTTAAGGCCAGCCAGAGTTGGGCTCGTCCTTAGTTTCTCCGCTAAATGTTCTATGGCCAGTGCAAATAGGAGGGGCGACAACGGGCACCCCTGCCTAGTTCCCCGGTAGATTTTAAAGGTTTCAGATATAATTCCATTAACTCGTAGACGGACTAGCGGGTCGGTATATAGGAGTTTAACCCAGGAAATGAAAACAGGGCCCAAACCATATTTTCCCAGGAGAGCAAACAAGAAAGGCCATTCGACCGAGTCGAAGGCCTTTTTTGTATCCAGGGAGGCCACCACCCTTCTCCCTGAGTTATCATGGGCTGTCTGCAGATTAAGATATAGTCTCCGGATATTCATTTGCTCACATCGCCCAGGTATGAAACCTGTCTGATCTGGGCTAACCAATTTCAGAATAACCTGCTGCAGCCGCGCTGCTAGTATCTTGGCCAGTATTTTAGTATCCACATTCATCAGAGAGATGGGGCGATAGGAGTCGCACAGCGTGGGGTCTTTCCCTCCCTTAGGGATCAGGACCACTAGAGCCTCTCTCATCGATGGCTGCAGTGTTCCTTCTGCCCTAGCTTTTTCAAATACTTTCACCAGGTGTGGTGCTAGTATGGGTCTAAAGGTTACATACCACTCCGAGGGAAAGCCATCTAATCCCGGGGATTTCCGTGGAGCAAGGGCAGAGATTGCCCTCTCCACCGTAATATCCCGTTCCATTAGTTCCCTCTCCTCTCTAGACAAGTCGGAGAGCTCAATGCCTGCCAGATAATTCTCCACCTCCCCCTCTCCCACCGGTGTGCAAGACGTATAGAGTTTTTTATAAAACTGAACGAACCTTTGAAGAATACCCGTTGAATCTGTAATTATGACCCGAGACTCCGAGGAGACACTGCCAATAAGCGTAGGGACATACTCAGACTTGGCCAGGAACGCTAGCAATCTACTGTTTTTGTCCCCATACTCAAAAATACGCCTCCTCTGTGCCAAGTCCAGTTTAGTGGTTTGGGCGGTCAGCGCAGTCGTGTAGTCTCTTGTCCCTTCCCGCAGCACCATCAATCTGTCTTCCATCGGGTCCCTAACGTATTCAGCCTCTGCTAGAACCATTTCCTCCTCTTTCCCCCTCACCATGGAGGTTAGCTGCCTTTTGAACCCACTAACTGTGGAAATAAACACTCCCCGCAAAGTGGCCTTGAATGCCTCCCACTGCATGGGGGCGTGTCCAGTCGTCCCATTTTCAGTCCAATAATTAGCTATAGCCTGTTTACATGTCAATTGTACATATTCCTCTTCTAGCCAGCTAGTCTCCATCCGCCAGTGCCGGATCCACGGTTTGGGCCCTAGGTACATAACCGTCAGCATAGGTGAGTGATCCGAGTGAACTCTGGGTAGATATTTCACCTTCTTAATCAACCCCAGACCAGGTCCCTGTGTCAGGACAGTGTCAATTTGGGACAATGTTTTATGAGCTGCCGAGTAACAGGAGTACTCCCTATCACCCGGATGACTCGAACGCCATGCATCAATGAACCCATAGGTTGACAGCCATCCCGCCAGAGGAGCCGGTGTGCCCACTAATCCCCCCAGCCTATCCCCCCTTGGGTCAGCGACCGCATTTAAATCTCCCATTATAAAGATTTCCCCCTCCGCTATTTCGTACACGGCTGACATCATATCATCCAAATGCGAAAGTGCGAAGGGAGGTGGGATATATAAATTAACTATCGTAAGGCATCTATTACATACTTTCAGGACCAATATGACATACCGACCCTTTACATCTGTTTTGATATTCAACACATTTATAGGCATACTTTTGGTAATTAATGTAGCCACTCCCCTTGCGTAGGAAGAATAACTGGCTTGATCTTTTTAACGAGAGAGTTCTGGACCCCTGTAGGTGAGTTTCCTGAAACAAAATCAAATGTGGTTTGTATTTCTTCACATAATCAAAAATTAGAGACCTTTTAAATTTGGAATTTAAACCCCTGACATTCCAGGAGATAACTCTGAGATTAAGTTCCATTCAAATGGTGAAATACCGTCCTCACACCACATCTCCCTCCCCCTCCCCTGGGGAGAGAGCGGCCATCCAGGCGTCCAGAACCCTCATTTTCACAGCAATGCCACACAGGTCTACGAACAGGATGTCCCCCCCTCCTCCCAAACAACATCACTTTGCACAACAGTCCCACCCTCTCCCGTATCACACCCCAACACCCCTTACCCCTCCCCTCCCTCTCAAACTGCCCCTCCCCCCTCCCTGCAACTGACCCCAACATGTCTGCTGCTTTGATCCCACCAACTAAACAGTAAGGAACGAACTCAAACGACCGGCTCTGGTAGAGCCACCCTTTACCCCAAGGAGTGCTCAAGGGCAAAGTCCTCAGGAATGTCTTGTACACCCAAAAAGTAACACAGGACCAACAAACGTCCGGGTGTATTACAAAGTACTGTTTGTGCAACTGCAGCCAAGTGAGCAAGCAGCTGCAGGTCCTTTGTTGCATAACCGAACGGCAAATTTATAAATGTCAGTCCCCAACTTCAATTCCATATTTCCTTCCACGTTGTCCCACAGCTACAACTACAAACCGCTCCATAGGGGGCATTTATCAAGCAGGATAGTGTCCAGCCTTGCACCTCTACCTAGGGGAATTACGTCCCCGTGGTCCCCCTCGTGCCTCCAGCCAGTCAAACGCCTCCACTGGGGTCATGAAAAAACGTGCTCTTCCATTGTCCACCTGTCAGGACCTGTGTCCTTGCTTGGGTCACCTGCTGGTGGCAGTGTTTGGAAAACTAAATGGTGTAGTTCTGGTGGCCACCAGCGGGAGTCTCCCGGGAGATTGAGCTTACAGGTCATTAAGCTGCACCTGATGGGTCTGCTGGGTCCATATAAGCCCGCCTTGCTCCCTGTCCCAGTGCTTCGGTATTTTCCCTGCAAGCTGTGTCCATGCCTGAACCTGACCTGCTCTGATCCCTGATCTATGATCCAGACCCAGAGACTTGATTCCTGAACCTGCTCCCTTGCTCTCCTTCTGCTCCCAGTACCTGGCTCCCTGTTCCCCTTATCTGGTATCCCTGGTTGCTTATTGTATATGTGTGTGTTTTCTTCACTTGTATTTAGTTAGTCAGATAGGTGTTTATTTTGGGGTTTGGTGTGTTTTCATCTTTTACTTGCTCATTTATGTTTGCTGGTGTTTGGTGTTGGAAGTGTGTGTTATTTGTCTAATAAATATATTGATATTTTCACCTTACACCTGGTCCTGATTCCTTTAAGTGCAGCCAACTGATCTGACCATCCCTGCTGGATACCTGCATATGGTATCCCTGACACCACCACTCTCAGTTTTGCAGGATAGATCATGCTATACGCCAGGTTCATGTCCCTGAGTTTCTTCTTAACAGGATGGTAGCTAGCCCTCTGTTTTTGCGTGGCCGCTGAGAAGTCAGGATAGACTGAAATTCGATAACCATTAAACTTCAGCTCCGCTCCTGATCTGGCCCCTCTCAGTATATTCTCCCTGTCTTTGAAGTGCAGGATTTTAGCAATCATAGAGCGTGGTACAGCTCCCTGTGGTGGTGCCCTAGTCGGGACCCTATGGGCCCATTCAATCGCAAACATTGTTGTAAAAGTCTCTGGCGCCATTTGCTCCTTCAACCACTTCTCCAGGAATTCTTCCGGGCATTTTCCCTTAGCTCCCTCAGGGAACCCCACCAGTCTAATATTATTTCTCCTCATGTGGTCCTCCATATCCGCCATTTTAAGGGCATGTTCCGTCAGCGTTTGCTTGGCCACCTGTACATCCGTCTCTATTGGTCTGACAGAGCTTTCCAAAGAACAGAGACGTTGGTCAGCAATTTTAACCTTCTCCCTCACTTTCTGCATGTCATGCTTTAGGAAAGAGAACTCCAGTTTAAGCTCTTCAAAGTGTTCTTTAAAGGAGGACTGGCATCCCTTGATGGCTGCCATAATCTGTTTCAAAGATGGCTCCTCTTCCTCTCTTTCCTCCGTCCCTCCTCTCCCCTGCTGGCCATTCATGTATTCCCCCCTATCCAGCGATCTCCCCCTGCGGCGTGGCTGTCCCCTCTGGGGTCTGGGACTCACCCGTGATGCGTCTGGGGATGCTGGGGGGTCCTCCTGTGAAGCTCCAGGTAGTGGGGGCCATTCCTCCTCATCTGCCATGCTGCTGCCGGCGCCATCTTGGGATATCCAGGCATACCGCGCCAGCCTCTCCCCCGGAGTTTTCGGGAGCGGGGGTCTGTATTTGACCATCCCGGATGTGTGCAGGGGCTTCCCTGTAGTCATAGGATGAGGCAGTCTGCCGCCAGGATCAATGAAGGATGAGAGACCTGCAGCCGGAGCTCCGTCTCAGTCGTCCTCACATGCCGCGCGCTGGCTCCGCCCCCCTTCCTCCCATATTTGATTGCTTTTGATATGTTTTAACCGCTTATCGACCTCCTAATTTAGGAGTAGGGGGTGCGCGTGCCGGCTGTGCTGTGATTAGTCACCGAACAAGCCGATCAGCGGGTGCCGGCTAATGATTGACCTGCCAGCACCCACTGATCAGCGAGGAGAAAGATCTCTGTCCCGTCAGCAGGGATGTGTCAGTTTTTGTTTCCCTGCAAAGCAGGGGAAAAAACCAGCACATCCCTCAGACCCCTTTCACACCAAGGCGTTTTTCAGGAGTTTTTGCTCAGCAAATTAGCACATAAAAAGCGCACCAAAAAACGCTCCCCATGCATCTCAATGGATGCTTTCACACCGAGGCGTTGCGCTTGCTAGGTTTTGCTAAAAGTCCTGCAAGCAGCATCTCTTCAGCTTGTTTTGTGCGCTCAAAATAGCTCTTCAAAAACGCCCATGTCCATTGAAAATAATGGTTAAGCGCATGAAAAACGCTTGAAAAGCACATGAAATGTGTACTGAGGCTGTGGAAAGGTCACATGATTGAAACACAAACACTTGAAAAGTGCTTAAAAAATGCCATTAGAGGGGCGCTATTTATACCGCTGGCTCTTCAAAAGCGCGGCAAAAACACACACTGAAATCATGGCGTTTTACAGGATTTTACATGCTTTTTTCCAACGCCTTGGTGTGAAAGGAGCCTCAGTGAAAGCGCCTCACATAAAAACACTGGCTAGGCACACATTTAACCCTTTTATCGCCCTAGATATTTAACTCGCTATAAGTCGCCAATTGCCACCATTACTAGTTTAAAAATAAATAAATAAATAAAATTCCAGCATATATCCCATAGTTTGTAGACGCTATAACTTTTGCACGAACCAATCAATATACACTTATTGGAATTTTTTTTACCAAAAATATATAGCAGAATACATTTTGCCCTAAATGTATGTAGAAATGAGATGTTTTCATTTTTATTATTGGATATGTGCTATATTTATCTTATTTACCTAATTTTTCATCTTTTTTCCCTTTATAGTGCAACAAATAAAAAAACCAAGTGGTAGTCAAATGCCACCAAAAGAAAGCTCTATTTATGTGACAAAATTACATACATTTCATTCAGTGTACAACTCTGCTTGACCGCGTAATTGTCAGTTAAAGTACCGCAGTGCCAAAAAGCAAAAAATGCCCTGGTCAGAAAGGGGGTTAATCTTCCAGAGGGTAAGTTGTTATGTTTTTTAACTGTGCTTTTGAGTCATTTTAAATACCTATTGTACCCTATGACAACTTTTTACCCACAGACAGCAATTTTTTCACCTTGAACTGAGGAAGTGGCAATTCAAAGCCACAAAACACATTTTATTCAGTGAAATGAAGCAATTAGATGTTTTACTAAAACAGACGACTCAAGCCTATCCTTTGAATAACCTCTTTGGGGGCCTCTGCCAATTGAACTACCAACGGCTATTTTTTTGAACTGACTCCTCTTACTGTACTGAGAAGTGGTTAGAGGGATCAGGGATAGATTTGGTGCCATGGGAAATTAAAATTGTTTCCCCAGTGGATCTGGACACCTTTAACCACTTCCTGCCCAGCCTATAGCAGATTGACAGCCAGGCGATGGCTTTACTATTCTGACTGTACGTCACATGATGTCCTTCATAATAGGCCACTAAGGCGTGCACCTGGGGGCACGCAGCATGGAGATCCGAGGGACACACCGCATCACGGTAAATAGCCTATGATGTAGGCTCTTTACCATGTGATCAGCTGTGTCCAATCGCAGTTGATCACAGTGTAAATAGGAAATGCTGGTTATCAGCATTCCTCTCCTCACGCTGAGAGCGCGCAAGGAGAGGAATGCCAATATTCAGCTTTACTCAGTGGGGACATGCACACAGATAATCAGTGCAAATTTTATCAGTGCAGCCACATCAGTGATGTCAATCAGTGCCTATCAGTGATGAAAATCAGTGCCCATCAGTGCTGCCTTTCAGTGTCCATCAGTGATGCCTGTCAGTGACAACCAGTGCCTCCTCATCAGTGCCATCTATCAGTGCCCATAATTGCTGCCTATTAGCACCTATCAGTGCCCATCAGTGCTGCCTATTAGTGCCTCCTCATCAGTGCAGCCAATCAGTGCAGCCTCATCAGCTCACATCAGTGAAGGAGAAAAATGATTTAATTACAAAATTTTATAACAGAAACTTTATTTTTTTTTCCAACATTTTTGGTCTTTTTTGTTTGTTTAGCAAAAAATAATAAACCCAGTGGTGATTAAATACCACCAAAAGAAAGCTCTATTTGCCTCAAAAAAATGATACAAATTTGGTTTGGGTATAGTGTTGAATAACTGCGCAATTGTCATTCAAAGTGTGACAGCGCTGAAAGCTGAACATTGGCCTGGGCAGGAAAGGGCTGAACGTGTTGAAGTGGTTAAATCTTCGAATTGGTGGGCCAATAGCACTCAAAGCAACAAAAAGAAAGTTATATAAAGGTTTTAATTGCTGGCAGCTTCCACTGACCATTGAACTCCATCACATAGGATCTGATCCCACAACCACACGATCCAGGGAAAAAGAAGCAGTTGTAGAAAATCGAGGTATACACCAGACACTATATGTATGTACTGTATATATATATATATATATATATATATATATATATATATATATATATAATGTTATATATAGCCATATTATTATGTTATATATAAGACACTGTCACAGTTTTTTGTATCCATCAGTGTTTCCGTTACATGAAGTTGTGGAAAAATAATGTTATGTTTATGGCTAATAATGCTTTTAGCTGAGGATTCCAGGAACTGATAAGGTGCCTTAAAACGTAACAGTATAGACTTTATCTATGATAGAATGAAATTTAAATATTGACAATTACGACACGTGGCTTTGTTCACAACCACAGGGGAACGGTGAGAAATCTGAGATTGTAAGTATTATTCTCTCTGGAATTATCTCACACATTCTGCTGATTTTAACATAAACCCATCTTAAGAAAAAAAATAAAATAAAAAATGTACAAATTAAAGTGTATTTCAGGGCAAAATATCAAAATCTTGAAAATAATATGCAGTGCATATCTGCATTGTATGCACATTTCCCTGTGTTTTATGTCTTTAAAAAAAGATTTAGG
>BLSH010337864.1:676096-688942 GCA_018402905.1 Glandirana rugosa | reverse complement strand
GCCATAATTGGCATATCATTTTTTTGGGGGGGGGGGGGCCGTGGACCCTGTTTTCACAGTGTCCCAGGTCCACTTCCTCCCCTGGCGCCGAGGAGCTGGAAGGAAGTTCACTTTCCCTCCCTCCCGCCTGGCAATCTTCTGGGACACGTCACAGGTCCCAGAAGATGCGCCGAGCCTTTCACAAGCCGCAGTGAGCGCCCAGAAGCTGGGTGCCCACACCTGTGATGCCGGTACCGCTGAGGGGAGGGGGAGAGGAGCGAGCCCTCGGGCGGCCGTATCGCTGGAACGAGGGACAGGTGAGTGACCGATTGTTAAAAGCCAGCAGCTACACTTTTGGTAGCTGCTGACTTTTAACAGGGTGGAAATTCGCTTTAATGTTTATTCACTGTATAAAAATCGAATTATGAGGAACGACTGCAAACATTCAATTTATTCTGGCTGGAGATGCGACACTTGAGAGGGGGACATGATAGCGATCTACAAGTACCTCAATGGCAATCCAAGCATAGGAAAAAAAAGTATTCAGTCCCAGGGATTGTATGAGGACACAAAGCCACATTATAAAACTGGAGGAGATGCGGTTTAACCTTAAACTGCGCAGGGGGTTCTTCACTGTCAGGGTAATAAGGCTGTGGAACTCTTCCACAATTGGTGATAGCTGCGGGGAGTATGAATATTTTTAAAAGGCTCTCGGATGTGCATCTTAAAGAACACAACATACAGGGATATGGGAAATTATTATAGACACTGACACGTGTACACCTACAGAGGTTGAACTGGATGGACTATTGTTTTTTTTTCAGCCTTTCCTACTATGTAACTATGTAATACACATGCAGGGGCTATAAGAGCCAAATCCAACGCGTTTCAGAGTTTTGAGACTCCTTCTTCAGGGAAATCCCTGTATGTGATGTTGATATGGTCTATAAAGTAATAACATTTATGTCATAAATACCACATATATACATTTAGAACAATATCGTATTTCAAATGGCAATGCATATTTTACAAAGAGTGGATTCAAAATGTGGTACTCACAGGGAGCCCCCACACAGATCATTGCGATCCGCCACACCATGTAGGTAAAAAATAAAAATAAAAAGTAACCACAAATCCGTATGAGCTGGATGGAGCAGGTGGTAACCCAGGACGAGTTTGGTTAGGCAGACACTGAGACTGTGTGATCAAGGGGATCAGTAAACTGGCCACACAGAGTAATCATTTATCTGATAAATCAATAAACTTTACTAACAGCTGTGTAGTGTGATTGGATAGATTGATAGGTAGGCAATTACACTACACAGCTGAGGGTCAGTGTATGACAGACCAAAATCTGTGCCCAGCTAAATTACAGATGCATGAACTGCTGAGAGATTTTTATTTGCAACTGGTCTTGTGATCCAGGCATCCCTGCCAGACACACAGCCAGGACAGTGGCCCTAACATTCTATACTGTAGATCGCAAATATAGCTTGGTCACCAGCCTGCTTCAAGCCTGTAATTGGACAGTGGAGGAGAAGAACCCCAATGATTAAATCATCAGTCTGCTTTTTTTTCCCTCCCATTGACCAATAGCACTAGACATGGCTGCTCTGCTCTTACCTTTAGCGGTTTGTGAGTGCTGCTTAGTAGGGATGTAGGGGGTTACAAGAGGCTAATATCAGTACACCCTCTCTAAAAAAATGGCTTAAATAAAAAAAAGTATATACAGTATACAGTATATATATATATACACACACACACACACACACACACACCTGTGTGCGTCAATATTTGTTGATACACATGCTATGCTTTCTGCTTGGAAGTAGCACATAGTGATTGTGCTTTACTGCTCCTCTTATCCAGATCAAAGTTCATCATTAATCTTGAGGTATACAGATATACAGACACACATAGTGACAGGTATTTTCCAAGTTAACATTTTAGATTACAATGCAAACTGAATTTTAAAATTAAGGCATCTTTATTTTGTAAGATCGGTCCACTTTAAGATTTGGGATCAAGATAGCGCTGAGATATTTCAATTGCAATACACAAACAGCTCCACTAGGGGGCATGCTGTGTTACAGAAAGCAGTCGCAAGGAATGTAATGACCTGTCCATGGTGCTGACGCCTATGATGAATACACTATAATACACTATAAACTAGAGATCTGCCAGATTATCAACCACAAAAAAACCCCCAGAAATTTAAAGTTACAACATACAGCCTAATGAGCTTATACGCAATCATATATATATATATATATATGGGGTCTTCAAGAAGTTTCTGAACTTTTGTTTATTTGATAGAGTTAAAAAAAAGTGTGGAAACCTTTTGAAGAACCCTTGTATATACTGTATATATATATATATATATATATATATATATATATATACATATATATGTGGTATGTGTATTGTATATACTGTAAAATAATAATATTGCAGCATTAACTGTTAGGCAAGACTTTTACTTTTAAACATTTAAAATAGAACACACATTTCCTTTAAAGCCCAATCCTGGCATAGGCATAAAAGACCAAAATAATGGATACCCCAGCAGATCTTAAAAATGATGAAGCTATGCTTACCTCCAGCAGCACTGTCCCCCGCAAGTTCACCCACATGTATTCAATGGGTCTAGTTTACACCATTGCGGTGCTTTCAGCATGTTGCCTAAAAGCTTTAACACATTATTATCATTTCTAAAGTAATTTTAAATCCTTGCAGCTTTCATTAAAGTAACACCTGCTGATCCTGCCATGAAGGTCCTTGTTTAGGCACTTCCTGTTGGGTGACAACACTCTGCACCTGTATCCCAATGCGTTGTCACCAGTTCACATGCATGGGATTGCAAACTACCACGCCCCCCCAAATAAGAATCCAAAAAATAATTAATAAACAACCACTGTTTAATTAAAATGCCTTTTAATTGGCCTCAGTACTTTATTTGGGGCTAAATAAATAGCTACATTAAACGTTTTTCAAGTTAGAATATTCCCAAACAGGCTCAGCAGTTTAAGCTCGAGTCCAACCAAACCTTCATCATTAAAAAAATTAGACAGTGACATAACCAAGGTGTCGCGATAGAAGCTCAAGCCTGCTGACTAGAAATAACCAAACATGATAAATAGACACTCCCAATAAAGTATAATACCATGACTAGAAAAGGGGAGGGGAGCTAGGGTCAGAGGTAGGTGGCCCCATGGGGTCTTGGTATAATTAGGAAAGGGGAGAGAGAGTAAGGTTGAAGGTGGGCAGCCCGATGTGGTCACAGTGTAATTAGGAAAGGGGAGGGAGGGTATGAATGGATGTAGGCAGTGCCATGGGACCATGGTGTACATAGGAAATGGGTGGGAAGGTAGGGTTGGTATTAGGCAGCCCTATGGGGTCACATTGTACCTAGCAAAAGACAGGGATAGTAGAGTCAGAGGTAGGTAGCCCCATGAGGCCACAATATGTAACTGTTGATGCCTTAGCACTTAGTGGAAGCTATAAGTGGTTATGCCCATGCTTGTTACAGGCAAATTTTGTTATTGTCAAGTCAAAAGACATCATGAAAAATTGCCATTCAGCCATCACTGGAGTAAATGTAGATGGGAAGCGGCCACAAAGAGGTTCCGGGAGATCTGAGCACTGAGCTATAAGGGAAAAAGGGTGCAGCTCCAATGCAAGGGATAATTCTAACATTTCCTGGAGTTGGCCCTTACAGGCCCATCTACTTCTTGGTGGTGTGTTAATGCACATGTTAATGTGCGTTGCGTAATGGCAGGCCAATTAAAGGGAATAGGCTGCCAATGCACCTAGACATGCTCAAAATCATACCCGACCTTTTTTTCCTAATAAACCTCGAGTTAATGTGCATTGTAGCCCACTGCAAAGTGTTGCCGGGTTTCCAAAACGGTGGTCCATGGCCCAAATCTGGCCATCTGCTAGATTTTATCTGATCCCAGAAGTAAGAAGGGCATTTGATGATGGCTCTTATGTATGGGGGGGGGGGGGTATGATGAAAGGGAGACTCTGATGTAGAGAGGACTCTGATGTAAGGTGGACTCTGATGTAAGGTGGACTTTGATGTAAGGTGGACTTTGATGTAAGGTGGACTTTGATGGGACCTCTCATGTAAGGGGGCTATGATGGGACCTTGATGGGCCAAAGTATATTTGGAATTTCTTTCCATTGTTTTACTGAATTTTTTGATGTTCTAAATCATATCAAGCTGTTTTTTTTTTTTTTGGCCTGTGAACATTTTTGAAATATATGATGTGGTCCATGTACTGATAATTTTGGAGACCCCTAACTTAATGCATTGGGGTGCCATTCCAAAAAATGCATGGCAGTAACATTCATATTACCCCGACCCCAATGGAGGAAGCTAACATACAGTGTATCCGGAAAGTATTCACAGTGCTTCACTTTTTCCACATTTTGTTATGTTACAGACTTATTCCAAAATGGATTACATTCATTATTTTCCCCAAAATTCTACAAACAATACCCCATAATGACAGCGTGAAAGAAGTTTATTTGAAATATTTGCAAGGCTGTAACATAAAATGAATACATTCTGGATGCTCTGTACACACCCGGCCAGATTGAATCATATAGTACTGTTTGTACTAAAATTAAAAATATGCAAGATACATGTGCAAAATGTGACAGTGAATTAAAGTGTTTGTTCACCAATGCCAGGAGTCTGCCAAGCAAAATAGGTGAGTTGGAAGCTCTGGTGCATGAGGAGAACTATGATTTGATTGGTATAGCTGAATCTTGGCTTCATTCTTCACATAACTGGGCTATTAATATTCCTGGCAATGCTCTCTTTCAGAAAGACAGGGTAAAATGGAGGGGTGGTGGTGTCTGCCTCTATGTGAGAAGTGATCTCAAAGCGAGTGTGAATGAGGACCTAGTTGATGGAGAGTGTGATGAGTCTGAAGCATTATGGGTAGATCTGCATATGGGTGTGCACACTACAAAGGTTATCATTGGAGTTTGTTATAGACCTCCCAGTGTTAAAGAGGAGGTGGAGACTCTGCTCCTTGCACAGATGGAAAGAGCTGCAAGGGCTGGGACAGTGATAATAATGTGGGATTTTAACTACCCGGAAATTAACTGGAGTAATGGCACTGCTGGGACAGCTAAAGGGCAAAAATTTATAGACCTATTACAGGACAATTTTATGGTCCAGTTTATTGAGGCCCCAACTAGGAATGACGCTTTGCTGGACCTGGTAATCTCAAACCATGCAGAGCTTATTACCAATATTCATATAAAACATCTGGGTAACAGTGACCATAACATGATTTCATTTAATGTAAGCTGCAAGCAACAAACACACATGGGAAAGATAAAAACACTAAATTTTAAGAGAGCAAATTTTACAAAGATGAGGGCTGCTCTCCAGGACTGGGAGGGAATATCGGCATCAATGAACACAGAACAGAAATGGGAATTTTTCAAAAAAACTGTATGCGAACTCACTGCTAAGTATATTCCCATGGGCAATAAGTTTAAAAGGCTAAAAAGAAAACCTATGTGGCTCACGGCCAAAGTTAAAAAAGTTATACATGATAACAAAAGAGCATTTAGAAAAATAAAAAAATGAGGGAACACTATCATCTTTTAAATGTTACAAAGAATATAACAGAATATGTAAAAAGGAAATCAAGGATGCAAAAATTCACAACGAACGACAGATTGCAAAAGATAGTAAGACAAACCCCAAAAAATTCTTCAAATATATTAATAGTAAAAAGGTCAGGTCTGAGCATGTAGGCCCTTTACAAAATAATCTAGAGTGCGTGACTGGGGACAAAGAGGAGGCAAACGTATTAAATACTTTCTTTAGCTCTGTGTATACAAAGGAGCATGGGGGAGCTCATGTCCACGTCAGAGGTGGTAGTGACACAGCCACAAATGATCCACAATGGCTCAAAAGTGAAATGGTCCAGAAGTATTTAGACAGAATAAAGGTAGATAATGCATCTGGACCAGATGGCATCCATCCACAAATCCTAAAAGAATTGAGCTCTGTCATTTCAAAGCCATTGTATCTAATTTTTAGGGACTCCTTAATGACTGGAATAGTACCACTGGATTGGAGTAGGACCAATGTGGTGCCCATATTTAAAAAGGGATCAAAGTCTTTACCAAGTAACTATAGACCTGTTAGTTTACCTTCTATAGCTGGGAAGATACTGGAGAGTTTAATAAAAGACCACATAGATGAGTTCTTGTTGGATAAAAAGATTTTAAGCAACAGACAGCATGGATTCATGAAAGACAGAAGTTGTCAAACAAACCTGATTTCTTTTTATGAGGAGGTAAGTAAAACCTTGGACAGAGGGGTGGCTGTGGACGTGGTATACTTGGATTTTGGGAAAGGGTTTGACACCGTTCCCCACACACGGCTAATGTGTAAGGTAAAGTCTACAGGCTTGGAAAGATCAATTTGTAAATGGATAGAAAACTGGCTAAAAGACCAAATTCAGAGAGTAGTGGTTAATGATTCTTATTCTGAATGGTCTAAGGTTATCAGTGGTGTACCCCAAGGTTCAGTGTTGGGACCCTTGCTTTTCAATATATTTATAAATGATATAGGGTCTGGGATTAAAAGTACCATTTCAGTGTTTGCAGATGACACCAAGCTATGCAGTGGAATGACGTCCTTACAGGATGTCTCCAACTTACTAGCAGACCTCAGTGCACTGTGTAATTGGGCAACTATGTGGCAAATGAGGTTTAATGTTGATAAATGTAAAGTTATGCACTTGGGGGCTAAGAATATGCATGCATCATATATACTAGGGGGAGTACAACAGGGGGAATCCATAGTGGAGAAGGATCTGGGGGTTTTGGTAGATCATAAGCTTAATAATGGCATGCAATGCCAAGCTGCGGTTTCCAAAGCAAGCAAAATCCTTTCTTGTATTAAGAGAGGTACGGACTCCAGAGATAGAGACATCATTTTGCCCCCCTGTACAAATCATTAGTAAGACCTCATCTGGAATATGCAGTTCAGTTTTGGGCACCAGTTCTCAAAAAGGATATCGGGGAACTGGAGAAAGTGCAGAGAAGGGCAACCAAACTAATAAAAGGCATGGAGGAGCTCAGCTATGAGGAAAGATTAGAGGATCTGAATTTATTCTCACTTGAGAAGAGGAGATTAAGAGGGGATATGATCAACATGTACAAGTATATAAGTGGTCCATATAGTGAGCTTGGTGTTGAGTTATTTACTTTAAGGTCATCACAAAGGACAAGGGGGCACTCTTTACATCTAGAGGAAAAAAGATTTCATCTCCAAATACGGAAAGGTTTCTTCACAGTAAGAGCTGTGAAAATGTGGAATAGACTCCCTCCAGAGGTGGTTTTGGCCAGCACGATTGATTGCTTTAAAAAAGGCCTGGATTCTTTCCTTAATGTAAATAATATAACTGGGTACTAACATTTTTAGGTAAAGTTGAATCCGATTGCCTCTCGGGGAATCAGGAAGGAATTTTTCCCCCGTAATAGCAAATTGGATCATTGGCTTTGCTGGGGTTTTTTGCCTTCCTCTGGATCAACTGTGGATGAAGGATTGTATATGGGATTATTTGGTTGTATGTGTATATATATATATACATTTTTTTTTTTTTTGGTTGAACTGGATGGACTTGTGTCTTTTTTCAACCTGACTAACTATGTAACTATGTAACTATATATAAATAGATTTCTAAAAGAGAAGTGAACTGCACCAGAAGAGCTTACACTTTCCTTTTATAGCCATTTGTTCCTGTGCGGTTGTCTTCTCATGTATGAATCTTTTCATGCATTCTTGTGACCGTTCCCCACATTGCAATTCTTCCATTCACACTGTATGATGTGGAACTAAATGGTATTTTAGCATCTCCTCCCCCCACTGTACTGTGTGCGTCATCACTGTCTGTCCATTTTTATAAACACCAAAAGAGAATCTATTTTCTTTTTTATATTGAAAAAAGTAAAATATATTTTTTTCTCATATCCACATACTGTATGTTCCTAATCAGATTAAGGCTCAGTTCACACCTGAGCGATCCCAATCATGGGCAGAATCGGCGCTATTCTGCCTGCGATTTAAAATTGCGGCAAATCGCCGAACGCCCGTGCGAACCCCGTCACTTCCAATGGCACCCCGATCACAGCACAATTTTGCCACCAATGTCGCCTGACGAATCGCGGTAAAATCGCGCAAACAGAATCGCGGGACGCCTGTCGCCCAAAAGTACTACCAGAACTTCTTTCAGGCAACAGGCATCCCACGATTCTGATTGCGCCATTTTAACGCGATTCGTCAGGCGACAATCATGGCAAAATTGCGCCGCGATCGGGGTGCCATTGGAAGTGACGGGGGTCGCATGAGCGTCCCACGATTTGCCGCTATTTTGAATCGCGGGCATAATTGTGCCGATTCTACCCACGATTCGGATCATTCAGATGTGAATGGAGACCAAAGAACGAGTCAACCAAATCATTGAAACCTCATATAACCACTTCAATGCCCAGCACTTTCCCACCTTCCTGCCCAGACCAATTTTCAGCTTTCAGCGCTGTTGCATTTTGAATGAAAATTGCACGGTCATGCAGCACTGTACCCAAACACATTTTTTATCATTTTTTCCCACAAATAGAGCTTTCTTTTGGTGGTATTTGATCACCACTGGGGTTTTTATTTTTTGCGCTAAAAATAAAAAAAGACCGAAAATTTTGAAAAAAGAAAAAGTTTTTCTTTGTTTCTGTTACAAAACTTTGTAAATTTTTCTTCTTCACTGATGACCACTGATGAGGTGGCACTGATGATAAGGCACTTATATGCAGCACTGATAGGCGGCACTGATAAGCAGCACTGACGGGCACTGATAGGTGGCACTGATTGGCACTCATAGGCGGCATTGATAGGTGGCACTGGGCACTGATAGGTGGCACTGATAGGCGCCATTGATAAATGGCACTGTTAGGCAGCACTGATCAGGAGACACTGGCAGACACTGGCTGCGATCACTGATGGGCACTGAGTGCCATCGCTATTGGGCATGCCTGGTGGTCTTGGGTGGCATCCCTGGTGGTCCTGGGTGGCATCCTGGGGGTGGGGCTGCACTGATAATCAGTGCAAACCCCCCCTTGAGAAGAGCAGCCAATTGGTGCCAGACGCGAGTAGAGGAAAAGCCGATACACAGCTTTTCCTGTTTACAGAGTGATCAGCTGCGATTGGTCAGAGGCTCTTTACCACGATCGGAGTTATCACACTGGCACACCACACCACCGATCGCCGCGCTGCTTGCCCCCGCAGGTGCGTGATTGCGGGTTATCCTTCAAGCCGTCATATGACGTCCAGTCAGCATAACAAAATCACCGCCCAGCCGTCATTTTGCTATAGGCTGGACGGGAAGTGGTTAACCACCTCAGCTCTGGAAAATTTTTCAGGGTGAGAACGGGGATCTGCCTATGTAAACAAGGCGGATCCCCGTTCTGCCAGATGACATGGCAGAGATCTTCTGTTTCCAGTGACCGGAAACAGTGATCTCTGTCTTGTCCCTGGCAGCCCATCCCCCCTACAGTTAGAACACACCCAGGGAACACACTTAACCCCTTGATCGCCCCCTAGTGTTTAAACCCCTTCCCTGACAGTGTCATTTATACATTGATCAGTGCATTTTTATAGCACTGATCAATGTAATAATGTCACTGGTCCCCAAAAAGTGTAATTTGGGGTCAGATTTGTCCACCGCAATGTCGCAGTCCCACTAAAAATCGCAGATCGCCGCCATTACCAGTAAAAACAATAAAAAAATTAAAAGTCCCTAAATCTATCCCATATTTTGTAGACGTGATAACTTTAGCACAAACCACTCACTATTCGCCTATTGCAATTTTTTTTACCAAAAATATGTAGAAGAATATTGTTTGAGGGACAAGGAGAGTTTTATGATGGAACTTTGAATGAGGCAAAAATGAGGCACGATTTTTAATATCAATATACTTTTTTTTTGCACCAGACTACACATATTCATATTTTATCTTTTCACACCCTTGCAGACCAACGTGGCATTAAACACACGCTGGCAAGACACATGGACTGTGTGGTGGTGGTTCGACCTTTCCCTGGCTTTTTCCTCTGTCTTGGATGGGGTTCCTTGCCTCAGCCCCAGGCCGGACATCATGTCGGAGATCCCCAGGGTCCACCCCCTTAAGCGGGGCTCAATTGTGAGTCGTTTTTAGGTAACAGACCCCTTGTTCTTTACAACTGTGTATTGTTACCTCCCCCCTTTTTTTCAAAGGGCATTAAGTACTAATTTTAATTTTATTTTTGTTTATCCATCTGTGTATATAGCATACTCTTGTATCCTGCTCCTGATGAGTGGCAGTGTAGACACGAAACGCGTAGAGCTTTGGAAAGATACCATGACAAGTTTGATTGACGCATTGTATTATTCCATGTATATAAATTAATTCATTATTGTCAATTATTTATTCTTGGAAATCACGTGTTTCAATATGTAGCAATTTGCACATAACCATGGTATATCAAAGTTGAGTCCATGGATTTTTATGAAATGAACATTTTTTTTAAAAGAATTGTTTATAA
This sequence comes from Glandirana rugosa, assembly GCA_018402905.1. Taxonomy (NCBI): domain Eukaryota; kingdom Metazoa; phylum Chordata; class Amphibia; order Anura; family Ranidae; genus Glandirana; species Glandirana rugosa. The sequence continues at coordinate 678,351 of BLSH010337864.1, read as the reverse complement.
TAATTTTTTATTCATATAATTTTGTATTATTTTTGCCTCATTGAAAGTCCCATCATAAAACACTCCTTGTTACTCAAACAATATCCAGGGATGGAGGGTACTCATTTATATGTGTGCTGGGTAATACTTTTTCTAACTTCCCTCTATGTAGAAGAATATATATCGGCTTAAACTGATGAATACATTTCTTTTTTTATATATTTTTTTTGGATATGTATTAAAGCAGAAAGTAAAAAAAATAGTTTTTTTTATTCAAAATTGTCGGTCTTTTTGTTTATAGTGCAAAAGATAAAAACCGCAGAGGGGATCAAATGCTACCAAAAGAAAGCTATTTGTGGGAAAAAAAGGACGTCAATTTTGTTTGGGTACAACGTCGCATGACCACGCAATTGTCAGTTAAAGCGACACAGTGCAAAAGATGGCCTGGTCAGGAAGGGGGCAAATCCTTCCGGGGCTGATGTTGGATAATTAAAATATTATGTTCATTAACCACTTCAGTCCTAGTTTAGGACCATAGCACTTTTTGCGATTCGGCACTGAGTCGCTTTAACTCACAATTGCGCGGTTGTGCGACGTTGTACCCAAACAAAATTTGCATCCTTTTTTCTTTTGGTGGTATTTGATCCCCTCTGTGTAATTTCTGATCACCGCTATAAACAAAAGAAAAGCGACAATTTTGCAAAAAAAAACTTCTTACTTTTTGCTAAAATACAACTCAAAAAAAAAAAAAATTACAAAAAAACATTTTTTTTTCATCAGCTCTGGCCGATTTATATTCTTCCTCATATTTCTGGTAAAAAAAAATCACAATTGGCGTTTATTAATTGGTTTGTGCAAAAGTTTCCGCGTTTACGAATGATGAGAATTCATTTATGGGGTTTTTATTTTTTTAAAATATTTTACTAGTAATGGCGGCGATCTGCGATTTTTATCGGGACTGCGATATTGGGGCGGACATGTCGGACCATTTTGACACTTTTTTTGGGACCATTGGCATTTATACAGCGATCAGTGCTCTGAAAATGCATTGATTACTGTATAAATATCACTGGCAGTGAAGGGGTTAACCTGGAGGGGGCGCTCTAAGGGTTAACTGTGTTCCCTCAGTGTGTTCTAACTGTATGGGGGCTGGACTGGCAGGGGGAGGGGAGGGATCATGGCTCCCATATAGAGGAAGCCTGTGATCACATCCCTTCCCCCTCTATGAGAACGGAGATCCGTGTTTACATACACAGACCTCCATTCTCTAACTGCGGGGGGGCCATTGTGGGTAGCCGGCAGAGATCGAGTCCGCCCTACCCGCTCCCTGGCCCCCCCAGAACACAGTGACTGCGCCTCTGACGGCCGCCGTCAGGTGACGGCGTTTTGCGATAACGAGCAGGCGGTCGGCAACTGGTTAACCATTATTATAGTTTTTTTTATTATTATTATTTATAAATAATAAATAATAATAATAATAAAAACTATAATACTAGTTATAAATTATTAAATTATAGCTATTGGAATTTCTTTTCAAATTTGTCTGTTAGTGAACGTAATGAATACGAATTTATCTGAAGTTATGAATTATCCAAAATAACGAATGATCTGAAAGAGGAAAGAAAACAAAAAATTAATGAAACGAAAATGAAAAAAAACAAATTTTTTTCGACAGACTTTTTGTCACCATCAGGAAACCCACACTAAAAAAATGACATACAACCATCACTGGAATGCATATAGATATGAAGTGGCTACAAAGTGGCTGCAGGATATCAGCAGGACTGAGTTGCAACAAAGGATTACATTTTTTTATTTATTTTAAAACACATGGAAATTGTTTATTATACCCAGTGCTTTAACCACCGAAATGTCCTTCAGTTAGTGTTCTGTTACATGATTTCCATGTAACATAAATATGCAGCTATAGTAATGTTTTTATAGTTGGTTATTACAATGCCATCTTGTGGTTCTTTTGGATATTACACCTTTCTATTGTATTTTCTAAGTGTGTACCTCCCATCCTCTGTGAGCTAATTTCCTCTTCCTAGTTCACTCTACTCTGTAACTTCCTGTTCCGGGTGCACTCTGCTATTCTAGTTCCTCTTCCTGTGTCCTCTCTCTCATGAGGTAAAGAATATGGCTACATGCTAGAAGGCCTCACTCAATCTACTCGCATCCTAGGACACATTACTATGTTTTGACCTGCAGTTACCATCTTTCGACCATCTGTCACATTTGTTGTATGCTGTACCTGCTATTCCAATGAATAAACG
>BLSH010337864.1:628379-639574 GCA_018402905.1 Glandirana rugosa | reverse complement strand
TTTTTTTTTGTTTTGTTATAAAGAATGAAAAACGATTTTATGTTTGGATACTTTTTTTGACATAAATAGCCAAAACCGACTAAATATAAAGAAGGAGTATAAAAACCATTTTTTTTTTAGCGTTAGTCTCAAACTAACCAAACGCGTTTTCAACGACGTAAATGTTTGGTACTCTTAAGTAAAGATCGCGAAAATGTTAAAAAAAAAAGAAAATGATCATTACCACCGCTAGACGCTAAAAATAGCCCTGACACTATAACGTCGCCTGTACAACCTGCAAAAACTGTGAAAAAACCCTGGTTACTGTAAACACGCCTAGGGAACACAGTTAACCCCTAGATCGCCCCCTGCAGGTTAACCCCTTCACTGCCAATGACATTTATACAGTAATCAGTGGATATTTCAATTTCTGATCGCTGCATGAATGTCATTGGTCCCAAAAAAGTGTCAAAAACGTCCAACATGTCCGCTGCAATATCACAGTCCCGATAAAAATCGCAGATCGCCACCATTACTAGTAAAAGAAAAAAAAAATTGTAAAAGCGCTAGAAATGAATTCTCATGGTTTGTAAATGCAGCAACTTTTGCGCAAACCAATCAAACTCTGATTGCGATTTTTTTTTTACCAAAAATATGAGGAAGAAATATAAATCAGCCAAAACCGATAAATACAGTTTTTTTCATAGGTTTGTATTTTAGCAAAAAGTAAGAAATATTGTTTTGTTTTTTTTTGCAAAATTGTTGCTCTTTTTTTGTTTATAGTGGTGATCAGGAATGACGCAGAGGTGATCAAATACAACCAAAAGAAAGCTCTATTTGTGGGAAAAAAGGATGCAAATTTTGTTTGGGTACAACGTCGCACGACCGCGCAATTGTCAGTGACGCAGTGCTGAATTGCAAAAAGTGCTCTGGTCCTAACGTGGGAAATCCTTCCAGGGCTGAAGTGGTTAAAATAGCGTGCAAATACAAATTCACCATTTTAGTTCAGTTGAACAAAAATGCTGGGGACCCCTATACTGTGGACCCCCATAATGTGGACTCCTGTGTTGTCCCATTATAAAAGCCTCAGTATTTTATTCTGTTTCTCAGTCTAGTATTTTCAAGTAGTTGAGGAGTTTCAAAACTCATTTGGGCTTTTTTTATTTTTATTCAATGTTCAGCACAGCTCAACATCTGACCTGTATATGTTGCTTATGTTTTTCAGAGAATCCTGGCCTTTCGGAGGAGCTTCCCTACCCTGTGCAAGAGACGCAACCAGACATGCAGATGGTGGTAGCGATACCTAGACCAGCTGACACGTGGACACAGACCCCGTTCTCCATCTCCATAGTGTGGGAAGGCAGGAAAGGTACTGCACTACTCTGGATACTGTGCTGTGCAGCCTTGAAAGGGGAACTCTAGACAGGGAAGGTTTAGAAACCCAGTCAGTGTTTTATCTATGTCCACAGAGGTTGTCTTTAGTTCATGTGTGGTTAACAAGGTAGGATGTGAGGGGCAATCTCCACAGTGGGGACATATAATAAAAAACTTGACAGGGGTTCTAAGGCTTCATGTACACTGGCAGCTCCTAAACTTGAGTTTGAGCATTTGGCGTTTTTTTTTGCCAAAACTCCTACACTTGACTCCATAAAAGCCTATCTGTCCATATACACATAGACTTTTAGCAGAGTTTAGGAAATCACTTTTAGGTGAGGTTAAACTTCCCTCTTCCACGTTCAGGATAGGAACGTTTTGACAGCAGGCAAAAACAAAACGTGGCAAAATAGAGGTAGAATTTTCCCACGGCCACGTTCAGGAGCTGCCAGTGTACATGAAGCCTAACCCTTCCATACTCTGTCTAACAATAACAATAATGTTTGTAATGGAGCTCCACTGTTTCAAGCTAGCCATGCCATTTTGGAATGCATTTGTCTTTTAAATGATCAACTATCTTATATATCTCTCTGGTGCTCCTCTCCTTCTTACTTTTATATCTATTTAAAACATACAACTGCTATGGGGCCTAGACACAAAAGGGACTTTTTAGAATGGCTCTGTGATTAGCTGGATGTTGGCACCAAGGCCTCGCTTCTGTGCTTTTGCTACAGCACTCTACCTCCTGCTGAGGCTGAACCCTCCGCCATATTGTGCTCACTCTATACCTGATGCCCTATGCAACATATTGACCTTTGCATCCACACATGAATAAGGTTGCTGCACTTTAGCAATGACATAACAGTCACATCACACTGGCATACATTCTGGAGTCACTTATCATTACATAGTTAGCAGCCATCTTCCCTCAGATAGTTTCTCCCTTCAAGTCCCAGTCCATAGCTCTACCCAGCCGGGTATGCTTCCTGCAATTACTCTCCTGATCCCAGAGTCATTATTACTCACTTTGACTTTTCCATTAGGCTTTAGACCAGTGGCAGCCCGTCGATGGGGGGGGGGGGGGTGTTTTTTGACATCCCCCCCAAAAATAAACCCATCTACCACCACCACTGCTTTAGACATCAGCTCGTGACTCTACTTTAGGCTGGATTCACACCAGTCCGGTGCGAATTCCAGCCTGTCTGCTGCTGGGAAGGGGCGGATCCGCCGTTCAGCTGCTCCTGTCCCTTCCCACAGCGCAGCAGCTGTGGGGGGAGGGAGGGGGAGGGGTCATGAGCAGGGGAAAATATCCCTGTTCAGTGCGGAGTGCATCTCCATGTTAGATGCGCTCCCATTGAACACAACGGGCTGGGAATTCGCACCGCATTGCACAAAAAAAGCACACGTTTTTTGTGCAATGCGGCGTGCAAATGCACCGGACATATGTGAACCGGACACATTGAAAACAATGTGTTTTCAAGTGTCCTGCGCATTGGACGGTTTAAGCCACATCCAATTCACATAGGTGTGAACCCAGCCTTAGTCGTTCCAGAGTCAGGATTGCTGCAGCCACTCCTACTGAACTCTGTACACCTTTCCTAGGGCTTCTGCCCTGAGCAGGGTCTTGCATGCGCTGACAACATCTACATAGGTGTGGGGTATTTGGCTCCCATACCCCATCTGCCTAAGACTCATCCCCACCTGGTTTATATATGGCCCTGACTCACCCATGATATCACTACACGAAGGACTTCCCTAAAAGGGGAGCTATCACTTGCTTGTAACCTTTCCTTTTATCATACTATTTTAGGACAGAACCACTTAGTGTCAGACTTGCTAACTACACCTGCTTACAGGCTCATCTGGAGCTGTCTGGTTACACAGCCATCCATCCAATCCATCTGTCTCTCCATCCATATTATCCACCTACCTATCCATCTCATCCATCTATAAACTAATGTATCTTACTTGTGCTCCTCACCCTGTCACTGTCTTGCTCGACTTAATAGCTATTTATATATGTATATATCAATGAGGGTAATGGCGCCCTGACGTGACGAATCAAATGCAGTGCTATAATAGTGTAAAATTATAAACAATAGGGTCGCTGCCCCTTCAAAAACCTTTGGTGGTCAGATAAGCAAACAAATGGAAGTCAAACGCTGACCCATTATTGGAAAAAAAACATAAAAGAAGAAAAGGCAATATTTCACAAATATAAAGTCCAATAATCCTTCAACAATCGTCCATTTGGAGAAATCCAATAAACCATGTGCATCAACATAAGTTCCAACTTCTTCTATGGGAAAATTTGAAAATAGATGGCCACTCACTAGATGGTTTGACCTCCTTTTTACGGGAAGGTCAAAATGCGCCTCTGGAACCACTGTTCCTAAAAAAGGGGAGGTGGGTTTTTCCTCTTCTCTCTCCGGTTCTCGTTCCGCTAATGAAGAAAAAAGGACTCCACCAAGGACACAGATGAACGTCTTCTTTCGTGCACTTCCGGACGTTGGCATGCGAACGCCATACGACATACGGACGAGTTGACACGCTATATTCGAAACAACAGCTGTTTGCCGCATAGGCTCACGAGCTACACGCTGGTCAACCTAGTGCCAGGTTTAGGCACATGGAAATGTGAGTGTAAACTTTTAAATTGTTTTTACCACTTATTTGCAAATAAATACTACACAATGATCCTTTCATCTGTGTCCTTGGTGGAGTCCTTTTTTCTTCATTAGCGGAACGAGAACCGGAGAGAGAAGAGGAAAAACCCACCTCCCCTTTTTTAGGAACAGTGGTTCCAGAGGCGCATTTTGACCTTCCCGTAAAAAGGAGGTCAAACCATCTGGTGAGTGGCCATCTATTTTCAAATTTTCCCATAGAAGAAGTTGGAACTTATGTTGATGCACATGGTTTATTGGATTTCTCCAAATGGACGATTGTTGAAGGATTATTGGACTTTATATTTGTGAAATATTGCCTTTTCTTCTTTTATGTTTTTTTTCCAATAATGGGTCAGCGCTTGACTTCCATTTGTTTGCTTAGCTATTTATATATATCTAATATTTTTTTTCCTTCTACAGCAGGGGTACTCAACCCTTGAGCCGCGGACCAGTGCCAGTCCATGCCCTGTTTGCACCTGGGCCACACAGGCTGCACTGAAGGAGGTGCAGCGGGTGAGCAGAGTGATTACATCATCGCCTCTCACTGCCCGCTCTGCATCGCCACTGTTTGGTCCGTCTTCTTATAGGCAGGAGTAGAGCTGGGGAAAAGCTGCAAGTTGTAAGTCTTTCACTGCAATCAGAAAACCACACAATTACAAGGTGGCCTTAAATTCTTAAAAGTGACAAGCTGCGGTGCTGTGGTGACAGGATCGTGACATGCTGCATCTGGTGACAGGCTTTGGTGGCAAGTGGCTCAGACTGATATACAGTATAATGCAATGCAATAATAGAAATAATGCGCTTTAATCATCCTGATACCACATGGTGTCGGGATAACTGAAGCTCTAAGACAGGCCCCCCCCCCCCCGATCCTTGGAAAAATCTTTCATGAAACCAGTCACTGGTGCCAAAAATGTTGCTCTACAGGGTCTAGAAGCATAGGGGGCTTCCTTGGAGCTGTCCAGTTCTACATCCATCCATACTATCTAATCATCTCACCATCCATTCTATCTATCACTCCATCTATAAATCTCATCCATCCAGTGGCGGAACTACTGGGGGTGTTCCGCCCCCATGTGGGGGGGTAAGACAACAGGAAGGGGGCCCTCTGCGGAACATGTGAATGGGCTTACACTGCTGCAACCCCAAAGTCTTGCAACTTGCTTACGATTTCCTTGTTCCCTTCCAAAGTCGCAGAAAAGTAGTGTGGGAGTAAATGGCCCCAGGACCAGTAGGAAGGCCCCCGGGACCGATTGAAAGGACCCTTCATGGTTTCTTTCACCGGGGCCATGAAGGATGTCTCTGCATCCATCCATCCATCTAATTCATCCATCTATCTATATACTGTATGTATCTCTCTGGTGCTCCTTGCTCTGTCACTGCCTTGCTCATTCTCATATCTATTTTTATACAGTTAGGTCCATAAATATTGGGACATCGACACAATTCTAATCTTTTTGGCTCTATACACCACCACAATGGATTTGAAATTAAATGAACAAGATGTGCTTTAACTGCAGACTTTCAGCTTTAATTTGAGGGTATTTACATCCAAATCAGGTGAACGGTGTAGGAATTACAACAGTTTGTATATGTGCCTCTCACTTTTTAAGGGACCAAAAGTAATGGGACAATTGGCTGCTCAGCTGTTCCATGACCAGGTGTGTGTTATTCCCTCATTAACCCATTTAGAAGGAGCAGATAAAAGGTCCAGAGTTCATTTCAAGTGTGCTATTTGTATTTGAAATCTGTTGCTGTCAACTCTTAATATGAGATCCAAAGAGCTGTCACGATCAGTGAAGAAATCCATCATTAGGCTGAAAAAAACAAAACAAACCCATCAGAGAGATAGCAAAAACATTAGGTTTGACCAAATCAACTGTTTAGCACATCCTTAAAAAGAAAGAACGCACCGGTGAGCTCAGCATCGCCAAAATACCCGGAAGACCACAGAAAACAACTGTGGTGGATGACCGAAGAATTCTTTCTCTGGTGAAGAAAACACCCTTCACAAAAGTTGGCCAGATCAAGAACACTCTCCAGGAGGTAGGTGTATGTGTGTCAAAGTCAACAATCAAGAGAAGACTTCACCAGAGTGAATACAGAGGGTTCACCACAAGATGAAAAACCATTGATGAGCCTCAAAAACAGGAAGGCCAGATTAGAGTTTGCCAAACAACATCTAAAAAAGTCTTCACGGTTCTGGAACAACACCCTATGGACAGATGAGGCCAAAATCAACTTGTACCAGAATGATGGAAAGAGAAGAGTATGGAGAAGGAAAGGAACTGCTCATGATCCAAAGCATACCACCTCATCAGTGAAGCATGGTGGTGGTAGTGTCATGGCATGGGCATGTATGGCTGCCAATGGAACTGGTTCTCTTGTATTTATTGATGATGTGACTGCTGACAAAAGCAGCAGGATGTATTCTGAAGTGTTTTGGGCAATATTATCTGCTCATATTCAGCCAAATGCTTCAGAACTCATTGGACAGCACCTCACAATGCAGATGGACAATGACCCGAAGCATACTGCGAAAGCAACCAAAGGGAAAGAAGTGGAATGTTATGAAATGGCCAAGTCAATCACTTGAACTGAATCCGATTGAGCATGCATTTCACTTGCTGAAGACAAAACTGAAGGGAAAATGCCCCAAGAACAAGCAGGAACTGAAGACAGTTGCAGTAGAGGGCTGGCAGAGCTTCACCAGGGATGAAACCCAGTGTCTGGTGGTGTTTATGCATTCCAGACTTCATCCTGTAATTGACTGCAAAGGATTTGCAACCAAGTATTAAAAAGTGAAAGTTTGATTTATGATTGTTAATCTGTCCCATTACTTTTGGTCCCTTAAAAAGTGGGAGGCACATATACAAAATGTTGTAATTCCTACACCGTTCACCTGATTTGGATGTAAATACCCTCAAATTAAAGCTGAAAGTCTGCAGTTAAAGCACATCTTGTTAGTTGCATTTCAAATCCATTGTGGTGGTGCATAGAGCCAAAAAGATTAGAATTGTGTCAATGTCCCAATATTTATGGACCTGACTGTATATATCTCAAATATACATCACCAGCTACAGGGCCTAGAAACAGAAGGAGCTCCCCTGGAGCTGTAGGGTTACCCATTCAACCTATCTATCCATTCATATTCTCTATCCATCTAATCATATTATCCATACACATCTCTCCAGTGCTCCTTACCCCAGCACTGCCTCACTCGCTCTCATATCTATTTTCATATACCTAAATTATACACCTGCTACAGGATCTAGATTAGAAGCATAAGGGGCTCCCCTGGAACAGTCTGGTTCCACATCTATCTATCCATCCATCCAATGCTGTATCTTGGCCTAGGCCAACAAGGCCTAGGCCTAGGGCGGCACTTTTCAGGGGGGCAGCACGAAAAGAGTCCCCGATGGCTTGCACTACACTCTTAGTCTTATTGGGTGGACTGGGCCGAGAGACAAACCGGTCTGGCACCCCCATAAAGTGGCTGCACTTGCTGCCGGTATGACAATACCGGTAGGCCCCCATCAGAGGGGAACAGCCCATACATATGTAGGGGACCCGGGTGTCCCAAGGGGCCCAGGTGGTGGGCCCCAACCAATGAGTTGTTGTGCTGCCCCATAGCCAAACAGGAAATGTGAGGAAATCTCTTAAGGAAATCCATTCCAATCCCCCCAAGGACCTCCGAACTAGTGTTCCCACTAGAAAATTTCAGGGCGGGTCTTAAACAGGAAGGGGTGTGGCCTTGACAGGAAAGGGTGGCTCATATTTAAATTAGGGGGTGCATGAGTTTAGTCAGGCCTAGGGCAGCACAAAACCTAAATACAATGCTGCATCCATCCATCCAGTTGTGCATATTGTTACTTGTATTTTTTATTTTTTTAGAAATATATGGAAGGTTGCCCTGCCCAGTGCAAGAAACACAACCAGATCCCCGCACATCACCAGAAAGTGCTTTACCCAGACAAGCTGGATCACAGACATCTCAGGATTTACATCAAGGTAGGGGTGGCTCATGCATGGTTGTTATTGTAGGACCTATTTTTTTTTTAATAACGCTAGCAAATGTGTGCCAGTATTGGGAAAGGTTGGGGATAAAGCAAACAATGCTAAAGAAGTAAATAAATCAAATTGTGCGGTGCTAAATTAATACAACATGATAGAAGATATACCATACTTAATGTACATAAAACTCTAATACAAATAATTGATAAAAATCTCAATTCATAAAGTGCGAAAATGTGAAATAAATGCAAATTTACATTTCATAAAAAATACACCAACATAATAAAATTAGTGTGCTGAATAAACAATATTCAAATTCTATAAACAAATGAGAAGTCCCAATTCACAAATGAAAAAATCTAAAAAATAGGTAATTCATGTGCAACATCCAAAAATATATAAAGGTGTACAGTCCCATATCCAAGTGCAAGTGAATGCTGCTCTTATTCAATAAATATAAGCAATAAGCAGAAATAGATAGTTGTTACATCCGATGCTGATCACCACAGTGATATCACCCAAGATATAAGATAAGGTTGGCTGCTTACCAGATAGCGTGGACAATATTAGATGGTCAAAAGTACATTTAAAATAACCGGGATGTCTTCCTGTCACTCCTCGTCCCCTTGCTGCGAACTCTCCCAGCAATGTAATGCAAATCAAAAAACATCTCATAGCGCAATATATTTAACTACTTCAGCCCCGGAAGGATTTCCAGCTTTAGGACCGGAGCCCTTTTTGCGATTCGGCGCTGCGTCGCTTTAACTGAAAATTGCGCGGTCGTGCGACGTTGTACCCAAACAAAATTTGCGTCCTTTTTTTCTCACAAACAGAGCTTTCTTTTGGTGGTATTTGATCACCTCTGCGTCATTTCTGATCGCCGCTATAAACAAAAGAGGAGCGACAATTTTGCAAAAAACCCCAAATTTCTTACTTTTTGCTAAAATACAAATCCAAAAAAAAAATATAAAAAAACATTTTTTTTCACCGTTTTTGGCCGATTTATATTCTTCCTCATATTTGCGATAAAAAAAATTGCAATCGGCGTTTATTGATTGGTTTGCGCAAAAGTGGTCGCGTTTATGGATGATGAGAATTCATTTTTGGGGTTTTTATTTTTTACTAGTAATGGCGGCGATCTGCGATTTTTAGCGGTACTGCGATATTTCAGCGGACATGTCGGACCATTTTGACACTTTTTTGGGACCATTGGCATTTATACAGCGATCAGTGCTATAAAAATGCACTGATTACTGTGTAAATGCCATTGGCAGTGAAGGGGTTAACCTGCCGGGGGCGCTCTAAGGGTTAACTATGTTCCCTGGGTGTGTTCTAACTGTATGGGGACTGCCCTAGCTGGGGAAGGGAAGTGGTCACAGCCTCCGTATACAGGAAGGCTGTGATCACAGCCCTTTCCCCCTTCACAGAACGGAGGTCCGTGTTTACTTACATGGACCTCCGTTCTTTCACTCCGGGGGGGGCATCGCGGGTAGCCGGCGGCAATCGAAGTTTGCGCGTTATCGCAGCCGCCGCCGTATGACGGTGATTTGCGATAACGAACCACCTTGTCGCCGTCAACCTGCGGTTGGCAGTCGGCAAGTGGTTAAATAATCTGTATCTTTAATAATAGAAGTGCACTTACATATTTTCCAAAGTGAAATCGCATTAAAAGATGCAGAGAGTGGTTTCCCGAGCAGGCGATCTACAAACACCAGTGTTCCAGCAGTCAGATAGCGTAAAGGCAAAAAACGCATATTACAGCGCACACATGATACATACTCCTACCAGGCTGTTTAAAAGCATCTAAACGTATATAGCAAAAAAATGCAAAAATACGGGGGTTTGGTCACACTGAATGGCCATGAAGTGCTAAAATGGGGTACTTTGCAGCAGTCAGTGGGCTTAAGCACTTCATGGCCATTTAGTGTGACCAAACCCCTGTATTTTTGCATTTTTTGCTATATACGTTTTAAACAGCCTGGTAGGAGTATGTATCACGTGTGCGCTGTAATATGCGTTTTTTGTCTATTGGTCTTTACAAGCAGCACCATGCGTTTGGTAGGGTGTTCCCCCCAAATATGTATTTTTTAGATAGCGTAAAGGCGTCACGTGTAGGCTCTGCCCATTGCTAAAGAAGTCTCTCAGGCTGGATTCACACTGTTGCGAATTGGATGTGGATTGCACTGCATCCAATTTGCATGTTAGGAGAAGATCTACCAGATTGTATAGTTTAGGTAGGACTTTACATGTAGTAGTTTTGGTAAATCTAAGGTTGAGTGCACAAAGGCTGTAAAGTCAGATTGTAATGTGTCTTGGTGACCTTTAGGGGGCAATATATAAACCAGAGAATGTGAATGGAAGAACAGTGGAAAAGGACTATCACACTTTACAACTACATTTTATATTTACTTGTCTTGTCCCCTGTAGTGACCTTACCTTTACAGCAGAAAAGTAACAAGGAGGAAGGATTTCCCCCTTTAGGAGCAGAGCACTTTTTGCGATTTGGCACTGCATCGCTTTAACTGACAATTGTGCGGCCGTCAGTGTTGCCAACCGCCAGTAAATTTACTGACAGTTTAAAAAAAATCTGTGATTTTTAGAACTGTCTATAAATATCAGGGTCTGATAATTTGTCATGCTGTGCTGACTTTTTAAGTGTAAACCAGGCAAACTACTTGATATGGGTATTGTCAGTGTTTCCATGTTGTGTTTAACCACTTCCCGCCCGGCGCATTGACAAATGACGTCCGGGCGGGGGGTTCATTATCCTGACTGGACGTCTATTGACGTCCTCAGGATAATGCGCGATCGCGCGCCCCTGGGGGCGCGCATCGCGGCGATCGGTGGTGCCGTGGGTCAGTCTGACCCACCGCACTACCGACCGAGGTAAAAGGCTTCGATCCGAAGCCTTTTACCATGTGATCAGCCGTGACCAATCACGGCTGATCACAGTGTAAATAGGAAGAGCCGTTGATCGGCTTTTCCTCTGCTCAGGTCTGCAGACCTGAGCAGCGGAGAGCCTAACGGCTGCTCGGCTGATGAGGGGGGGCTGCGCTGAACGTTTATCAGCGCAGCCACCCTCAGGATCACCCCACTGGACCACCAGGGAGCCGGATCAAGACCCCAGGGAGCCCCCCCCCCGCCGGACAGCGCAAGGAGGTC
>BLSH010337864.1:585438-617612 GCA_018402905.1 Glandirana rugosa | reverse complement strand
CGTCGGATATAGTGGCAGGAGACGCTGCTTAGAAAACGTGCTTTTAGCAGCATTTTGTAAGCATAGAAATCAATTTACATAGATACAGTCACAATCCAAGGAAATGTGTATGGAATGCATTAATATCCGTCAAAAGATATACAATAAATGTCCAACATAAAAGTCTCTATTGGGGTTATTATGATGCGAAGATTCCTTCTCTGTGTAACACTTTATGTGCTCGGTGCTCAAAGGGACAAACGGTGGAATGGTATCCAGTAATAGTGAGTGGGTGCACTTACCGGAAGCTGGAAGTAGATGTGTAGATTCGCACTTCTCAGTCCTGGTTGGTTTAGTGACAGGTGACAGAAATAGTGCTCCAAAAGGTGATTGAACAAAAAGGTGAAGTGTATGTGCTTACCAGAAGCTGGTAATCAACCAGCGGAAGTGATTAGACATCTGAAGGTGTAGATGGATTGTAGTGAATCCTGCTGAAGTTCTTTGGTCGTTTCAAGTGGTCGTCCTCCTCAGGAGTGTTTATCCAGATCTTGGAGGATGAGGGTGCTCACACAGAGGGGTATTTAGGGGATAAAAAACAAAGGTGCTCCATAGCGTAATCCAGTATGTAAAGAATTTATTGACAATGTAATTCAATACACTTACGTTTAAAGGTTAAAATTGAGCTCAAAATGTATAAAAGATCCAAATGCAGTGAGACAGGGGGACGGGACCAAACGCGTTTCGTTTCAGTAAATGTCTTCTGGGGTGTCCCCCCCTGTGATCACTGCCCAAATATATAGGGGAAAGCATGTCCAATAGCCCCTCCCATCAATCAAGATGGTGGGTGGCCATGTGTGCAACCAACAAGATAGCGTCCGTGTAGGCCGGGGAGATTATATATCTCACACTACAGAGGTGAATTAACCTTTATTTGTGGTAGTTGTGATGATAGAAATCAAATTATATTAGAATTGGCGGCCGTCAGCAGTAATATAAGATGCTGACGGCCGCCAATTCTAATATAATTTGATTACACTTCACCTTTTTGTTCAATCACCTTTTGGAGCACTATTTCTGTCACCTGTCACAAAACCAACCAGGATTGAGAAGTGCGAATCTACACATCTACTGCTGGTGCCTTACCAGCTTCCGGTAAGTGCACCCACTCACTATTACTGGATACCATTCCACCGTTTGTCACTTTGAGCAGCGAGCACATAAAGTGTTACACAGAGAAGGAATCTTCGCATCATAATAACCCCAATAGAGACTTTTATGTTGGACATTTATTGTATATCTTTTGACGGATATTAATGCATTCCATACACATTTCCTTGGATTGTGACTGTATCTATGTAAATTGATTCCTATACCATAAGCGCCGCACATCTACTTTTCAACATTGTTTTCCAATTCTGGTGATTGTCGTGCTGGCAGCTATAGCATATATATTTGGGTAAGCGCGGTATTCTTATCTCTCATTTTGTAAGCATAGTTTATCGGCGTCAGAGTTTTTGAGAGTTTTTTTTTTTTTTTAGCTTCATTAGCTTCAATTGACTACAAAAAAAACGCTGGATGCCAATAAATGGCCGTTTAGCAGCGTTTATTAGCGTTTATCGGCGTCCAGCATTTTTTGTGGTCAGAAATATGACTCCTGGACACCAATTCAGGGCGTTCTGATAACAGCCCAAAAACGCCACTGCTTTTAAGTGACAATAAACATCCATGCGTGCATCGACACATAGGATAACATAAAGGGGTGTTTTTGGACTGTTAAAAAAAACGCCCAAACAACCATAAACGGTCGCTTATCAGCTTCAGTGTGCATGGAGCCTAAAGATTTATCTGTGAATAGTTAGTAATTATTTAAACAAAAAGTTTAAAGTGCATGTTAATGCAATTTTTTTTATTTTTATATAGAATTGGGAATAGGGTTGCCACCTCATCCCTTTAAAACCGAACACATATGAATTACACAGGTTATGTAGCTGATTAAGGTGGTAATTAAGCTCACTTGGTGCCTTATCTGCAACCTGTGTAATTCATATGTGTTCGGGTTTAAAGGGATGAGGTGGCCACCCTAGTTTAGATGCTCTGCCAAGATTGAATTGTAGTCGGTGTCCCCGCTGCAGAGATTCAACCTCTCTGTTTAACTGTTAAAAAATCCTCTGCTATTTTTCAACCTAAAAACGTGGCATCAAAAATGTCCGTGTGTATGAGGCCTTATCCTCAATAAACTCCGTTTAAAAAGTGCCTTTTCCTCACATTCCCAAAATCAATTCAAATATCTTTTTCCTATGAGCTGCTAACACATTTCCATAGACACAATGGGCCTGATTCATCAAGCGTCATTCATTCCTAAAGTGTATCTAAAGCCAAAGCGGTTTTCGTTTTTTTGGACAGAGTAGGGAATGGATCGGCCCACTTTTAGGTTTTTATTTTTCTGTTCTCCCACCAGCAAGATCTCCACATGAGGGACTCTTGGTAAAAACCCAACAGGGGATCTAACGCAGCCTCTCTCAACGAGGGTTCTTCCAGAGGTGGCTAGGTGTTCCTTGGGCAATGAGCAATTTCTGCCTCTCAAATAAGTAACCATTGATACCAATGATCTTTGACCTATCTGTAAGGGGGAATTCCTGACCCTCACACTAATGTACCATTAATTGTATATTTAGTAATCATTAACAGGGGTTCCCTGAACCCAGAAAGTTTTTTTAAAAAATTGAGAAAGTCTGATCTAACCCTTCTTTGATTTATCCAAAACTAAAAAGTATTGGACAGAGCTCCACTTTGAGGCTGGATTCACGCCAGTCCGGTGTGAATTCCAGCCTTACTGCTGCTGAGAAGGGGCGCAGCTACCGTTTGGCAGCTCCTGTCCGTTCTCGCAGCGCAGCCGCTGCGGGGGGGGAGGGAGGAGGGGCAGCAAGCAGGGGAAAATATCCCAGTTCAGTGTGGAGCGCATCTCCTTGCTAGATACGTTCCCATTGAACTTAATAGGCCGGGAATTCCCACCGCATTGCACAGAAAATGCACACGTTTTCTGTGCAATGCGGGGTGCGAATGCACCGCACCTATGTGAACTGGACACATTGAAAACACATTGTTTTCAAGTGTCATGCGAATTGGATACGGTGTAAGCTGCATCTAATTCGCATAGGTGTGAACCCAGCCTGACTGTCTACAGCAGTGGTTCTCAAGCCTGCCCTCAAGTACCCCCAACAGGCCATGTTTTGGGAATTTCTCTTAGATAAAATAGCTGTCCAAAATACCAAGCCATTCACTCTTATTTAAAGCACCTGTGCAAGATAAAAGAAAGCCTGCAAACATGGCCTGTTGGGGGTACTTGAGGACTGGGCTGTAGGGTTGCCACATCATCCCTTCAATCCAGGACACATACAAATTACACAAGTTCTGTGGCTGATTAAGGTGGTAATTAAACTCACTTGGTGCCTTATCTGCATTTAATTAGCCTGAGAACAACCTGTGTAATTCATATGTGTCCTGGATTAAAGGGATGATGTGGCAACCCTACTGGGCTGAGAACCACTGGTTTACAGTACCCTTATCTGAGTGCCAAGACTGACTGAGATGTGTCAGCTGTCCATGGTGTCCTAAACTATTCGGAGAAATTAGGTGCTAAGATATTTAACAATCAGGTTTGCTTATTGCTTAAAAAAACAATGTGCAACATGCACTAACCACTAAACAAAAACATGTGCTTATGCAATTCTTTGAGCTGTCATTACCTCCAAATTGATATGTATATGTTGTGTCAAATTCCAATTTCCTATCAATATCCAAATATTAGACAGTTTCTCGGAAAAAAATGTAAAACGTCACTTCACAATTTATAACCAATAAATCAATTCTACAACTTACTATCAAAAAGACCTTATAACCCCTCTTCTGTGAATATCCATTAAAGTGCACTTAAGGCCTCATACACACAGATGTGTTTTGATGCCACCTTTTTTAGCGTTTTTTGAAGCTGTCCATGTTATTCAATGGTCCCATAAAAACGCCAACATTTTTGAGCTGTAGATTGCATCGGCGTTAGTGAGCTGAAAGTAGAACCCATGGCCAGTAGGGTTGCCACCTCATCCCTTTAAACCCGGACACATATGAATTACGCAGGTTGTTCTGAGGATAATTTAATGCAGATGAGGCACCAAGTGCGTTTAATTACCACCTTAATCAGCCACAGAACCTGTGTAATTAATATGTGTTTGAGTTTAAAGGGATAATGGCCAGTGCTTTCCGAGGCTGTAAAGTTTTGGCGTTTTTGACGCTGAGCCGGCAAAACACTCACGAACGCTCACTAATGCTGTACTCATGTTAACCGGCGTTTTTAGCGCTGGCTTTTTTCAGGTTAAAAAATAGCATAGGAATGTTTTTTCAAACAAAACGCCTATTGACCCGACACTCACTAACGCTCATTAACGCCGATACAAAACACAGACGAAATCGCGTTTTTGACACCAATTTTTCTCTGACGTCGGGCCCGACGGTTTCTTATTTTTTTTAATACGTCCGTGTGTGAGGTCTTATGGTCATATGGATCTTTTTTTAGCATGTGTCCATTATACTGTACAGGTATCTACCATATTTATTCTTCTTCTAAAAGTTTTGTTTTAGGAGTTGGCTAATATTTGAATTATGGTAGAAAATAGATACAATATACACTATATTGCCAAAAGTATTGGGACACCCCTCCAAATCATTGGATTTAGGTGTTCCAGTCACCTCCATGGCCACAGGTGTATAAAATCAAGCACCTAGTCATGCAGACTGCTTCTACAAACATTTGTGAAAGAATGAGTTGCTCTTCAAGCATGGTACCGTGATACATTGACACCTGTGCAATAAGTCCATCCGTAAATTTCCTTGCTACTAAATACTCCACAGTCAACTGTTAGTGGTATTATAACAATGTGGAAGCAACTGGGATCAACAGCAGCTCAGCCACAAAGTGGTAGGCCACATAAAATGATTGAGCGTGGTCAGCGCATGCTGAAACTCACAGTGCGCAGTCACCAACTGTCTGAAGAGTCAATAGTTACAGACCTCCAAACTTTGTGTGGCCTTTATTTGGTAAAGGTTGCAGATCATAAACAAACAAAAATAGCCAAAACAAAACCTTGCCATCTAGCGCTAAACTAATACAGCAGGATACCTCTCTATACGATGTTGGGCTTGTCCCTGACACCTTCAAACAAACAAACACAAACCTCTGTCTTTTGCAGTCCTTTAGAGCAACCAACAACTCAAGGTCTTAACTCTTTCAGCCTGAGGCTCCATGCACACTGGACGCTATCTGGGCTCTCTCAGCGTCGGACAGGAGACGCTGCTTACAAAACGTTCTTTTGCAGCGCTTTGTAAGCAGCGTTTACCGGCGTTTATCGGCGTCTGCGTTTTTGGGCATTTTTTTTTTACTTCATTGGCTTCCACTGACTGCAAAAAACGTCGGGCGCCGATAAACAGCCGTTTACCGGTGTTAATGAGCGTTTAGCGGCATCGGGCGTTTTTTGTTGTCAAAAGAACGACTTTTGAACGCCAATTCAGGGCGTTCAGATAACAGCCCAAAAACGCCACTGCTGATAAAAGACAATTAACGTCCATGTGTGCATGGACACATAGGATAACATAAAGTGGTGTTTTGGGGCTGTTAAAAAAAACGTCAAAACGACCAAAAAACGGTCGTTTATCAGATGCAGTGTGCATGGAGCCTAGGCATACTGAGTCTCAGGCTGAGCTCCACTGAGAGCTCTTCCTGGTTATTTCAAGCAGCTGGAGAGGGATTTGAGTGGACCAGAAACTCCGGGCCGGAACCAGCTCTGCCATAGTGGCTGGCAAAACCCGGGTCGGACTCTCACCATTCCACTCAAAGGGAACGCATACGAGATGACAAATATCGCCCTTCCACCATCGCACCTCGCATAACGTCACATAACGCCAAATACCCCCCTCTACTCAAGCCCCTGCAGCTGAGTAACTGTTACCCCATACAGTGGACCCGGGAAAGGGCATCTGCATTGTTCTGCAGCTTTCCCACCCTATGTTTGTTCCACTGTGAATTTATAGGGCTGTAGGGCTAAAAACCACCTTGTCATCTGACTATTCTTTTCCCTGTTGTCGCACATCCACTTCAGGGGGGCATGATAATACTTTAGGCTCTCCAAGGCCCATTTAATCGCGAGACACTCCTTCTCGACTATAGCATATAAGGCGTCGGTCTGCACCACAAATTCTTTGGTGAAGTCAGGGGTCACAAGCATCGGTTGTACACACAGGGCTTTATTTAACTTCTGAAATGCCCTCTTCCGGGCTCCACTTCACCATAACCGTCCCTTTGCCCCTTGTGAGGTCCATCAGGGAAACGGCAATGGTGGCAACGTCTGGTATGAAGCACCTATAGTACCACGTGATCCCCAGGAATGCACGCACCTGCTTTTTTTGTTCGAGGTTGGGGCCACTTCTGGATTGCCTCTAGTTTGTTGGTCTGCAGTTTAACAAGTCCCCGCCCAATAATGTGGCCAAGGTATTTGGGCTCCTCAAGACCGATGGCACACTTTTTGGGGTTGGCTGTGACCTCTGCTTTCCTGAGGGAATCCACAACCGCTTCTGGCTTAGTCACAGATGCATCGGTTGCAAATACCAAAATGGTCACTAGATGGCAATGAAGCATAAAAAGTCATATAAAACTACACTATATTACCAAAAGTATTGGGACACCTGCCTTTACATGCACATGAACTTTAATAGCAGCCCAGTCTTAGTCCGTAGGGTTCAATATTGAGTTGGCCCACCCTTTGCAGCTATAAAAGCTTCAACTCTTCTGGGAAGGCTGTCCACAAGATTTAGGAGTGTGTCTATGGGAATGTTTTACCATTCTTACAGAAGCACATTTGTGAGGTCAGGCACTGATGTTGGATGAGAAGGCCTGGCTCGCAGTCTCTGCTATAATTCATCCCAAAGGTGTTCTATCGGGTTGAGGTCAGGACTCTGTGCAGGCCAGTCAAGTTCCTTAACCCCAAGCTCGCTCATCCATGTCTTTATGGACCTTGCTTTGTGCACTGGTGCGCAGTCATGTTGGAACAGGAAGGGGTCATCCCCAAACTGTTCCCACAAATTTGGGAGCATGAAATTGTCCAAAATGTCTAAGTATGCTGACGCCTTAAAGTCGTAAAGGCAGGAGGTTTTTTTATCTTAATGCATTCTATACATTAAGATAAAAAACCTGTTTGTAGCAACCACCCCAGCATCCCCTAATCACTTACCTGAGCCCCATCTCTCTACAGCGATGTCCAACAATGTCTTAGCTGTCTCAGACACTCCTCTTGATGCCATTGGCTCCCATTCAATCAGGGGAGAGAGGGAGCTGGGCCGGGTCAGGGCTCCATGTCTGAATGGATACATGAAGCTCTGACTTGGCTCGGGTACCCCCTGGAGCAAGCTGCTGGCTGAGGGGGCACTCGATGGGAGGAGGGGCCAAGAGAGCAAAAGAGGGACCCGAGAAGAGGACTCCGGGCTGCTCTGTGCAAATCTAACTGCGCAGAGGAGGTAAGTATAATATGTTTGTTATTTAAAAAAAAACAAAAAACGAGCCTTTGAGCGCTCCCTTCACTGGAACTAAGGGGCCAAGCCCTACCCCTGAAAAACAGCCCCACACCATAACCATAATCCCCCCTCCACCAAATGATTTGGACCAGTGCAAAAAGCAAGGTCCATTAAGACATGGATGAGTGAATTTGGGGTGGAGGAACTTCACCTCAACCCGATAGAACACCTTTGGGATGAATTAGAGCGGAGACTGCGAGCCAGGCCTTCTCTTCTACATCAGTGCCTGACTTCACAAATGCACTTCTGGAAGAATGGTAAAACATTCCCATAGACACTCCTAAACCTTGTGGACAGCCTTCCCAGAAGAGCTGAAGCTGTTATAGCTGCAAAGGGTGGGCCAACTCAATACGGACTAAGACTGAGATGGCATTAAAGTTCCCAATACTTTTGGTAATATAGTATATTTACCTAGGTTTTGAGACTGTGGATTTACTATAGGCTCTGGCTCCTAACTAGATTGGGTTTGTGGCGATTTTTTAGTTGTCTGCCATTCACCTAAATTTGGGACTTATGGGTTTGTTCGCCTGAACACCGAAAGTAAAATCCCCCCACAGTTTATTGCATGAACTGTGAACTGTGGTCAGGTGGCAGAGTATGGTCAGGGGCTTGGAATATGTGCTCGCGTGCTTACTATATAAGTTAGCTCTTCCATTTTGTCAGTATGTCTTGGAGTTGGAGTAGTAAGAGACAGCTGGCAGGGAGATATACTAGTTATTTGTCATATACTGTATAGTTCTGTATACTTCATCTGCTACATTAAAGTAATTGCAGTCTGGTGGGCTACAGAGAGTGGAGTGTATGTTTTCAGCATGCTGGGAGGTCGGGAGGTTGCCCCTTAGGGCTAGGGGCCTACTTTACAGACAGGCCAGGTCCATAGGCCATGCCCCTACTGCACCCTGCTCCAAGATAAGGAAACAAACTGCTACATGTGGAACATGAAGCACACCCGTGATCACCAAGGCTCCCATCACTTGCCACTGGCGTCAACTGCTTCCACTGCCAGCTGGCCGCTACTTCTTTAGTACATTCTTTCCAAGTAACCATGCACACTGATTGTATGATTGATGGTAAACATTTAACCACAGTGGTTAACTTAGTTACTCTTTTGTAATCTCCTCTTAACCCGGAGGGATAGATAACATGGCTTCACTTCTAGATTAAAGGTTATTTTCCTAACTCTAAGTTTGATGCACCTCTCTCCTCTGCCATTGGGTGGCACTGCTGCTTATGGCATTGGAATGATAAGGTGCACATGAACTTGGAATATGAATGGATAGGCTGCTCTAGCCAATTGCCAGGGGTTTTCTTGGACCCGGTAGCCTGCTGGGAGAGCCTATTTATTTGGGAGGAGTCAGGTGATCGGGGTTCTGTACCACCTGGGCAGCTGTCTGGGTGGATGTGTGTTGGAAACAGGCCAGAAGCCTGAGGTTAATCTGGGAGCACCTTGCTGCTAGGCAGTCTGAGGCCTACCCAGGACAACAAGCAGCAGTGTGGGGTTGGGGCTTCTTGCCAGAAGCCTAAGTTGCACAGATTCTGCCGGCCGGAGAACCCCTCTTTGTCAGAGGTGAAGGGACAGAGTTGCTAACGGAGGACAACCATTCTTGTCGCCAGAGGCAAAGTGTGAACCAGGGTCAGGGGTAAAGGGGAAACCGTCACCCTCAAGGGACAATGCTCTTGTTATCAGTGGCCAGAGTTCAGAGTCTGAGAGAGTCCCTTACTCGGCTCTTCAGCCCAACTGCTGAACTCTCTTGCAAGCGTCACCCCCTCTATCCTGCTGGGTTCCTAGCTTGACTTCTGCTGAGAAGCCAAGTAAGGGACCCAGGAGGTCAGTGTGGGGACACTTGGAAGGCACAGCGGTTGGCTGTGTGAAGTTCATGAAGCTGCAGTGGGAGGCTGTGAGACGGAGGCCAGATCTACACAACGGGGATAC
The DNA here is from genome assembly GCA_018402905.1 of Glandirana rugosa. NCBI lineage: Eukaryota > Metazoa > Chordata > Amphibia > Anura > Ranidae > Glandirana > Glandirana rugosa. The sequence goes on along the minus strand of BLSH010337864.1, from coordinate 608,083 downwards.
CAAGTTTGGTATGTGTATCGATCTGTGTTGAAGTCCGAAGTACAAGTTCAATAGCAAAGGAAAAAGTTCTTGGTAGGTACGGTTTATTTGGAAGGCCTGTGGGTGGGACTATACAAATACATTAATGTTCTATTCTGTGAGTCTCAGAGTCTGCTAAGTGCTTTTGCACCTATCCAAGGGATGTTCTGGCCCTAACCCTATCTCCCCAATTCTTTAAGAGAAAAATAAATCTCTTTTGTTCTGCATCATCAAAGTGTCTGGCGCCCAACTCAGTTCTTCTATCTGCACCCACCATGCCTAGTAACCAGATGGATGTCAACTGTCCCTGGCTTTGGAGGTCACCATTGGGCCTTTAGGGGTCGGGGTCATGGCTACACTTGTAAAGTTAACACTGATACATCACACCACAATTCCTTATATTTTCTTTAACCTTGTCTATTATGTGAGATGAAGATAAATATTGTGTATATGAATTGCACATCATTTTGCTGAATTTGCACTTATCACTTTAGAATTTTATTTGCACAATTAACTAACTTATTGCGGCTGGCTGTGTTTATACAGTATAAGAACTGATTCATTATTTATCTTGAATTGAAGCGACATCTTGTGGTTTTTTTGAGGTACTACAGTTTCACTGTGTGTTTTATATATGCACCATTTCCTCTGTACATTTTTCTTGTGGATCAGTACATGAGGCAACAATCTCTGATTTATTTGCTACTTACCAAGGATATATATATATATATTTTTTACTTATCTAGTTACTGTTTGGAGGATTCTAGTTATTTATTCATCACATCTAGGGAGCGCCGCTTCACCCCCTTGTACTTTAATATAATTTTGTGGTTGTTCGATTGACCTATTGATCTGGCGGCTCCTGAGCTTTTTCTATAGGTTGGTTTGCGCATCAGAATTATTTTTATATTTTGTCTCAAAGGACAGCGCTGTGCTTAACCCTTTATTCCTTGTCCTGGGAGATCTTCAGAGCAGCCAGGAGGGCTGGTAGTACCTGCAGGCAGTGGAGCTGGGAGCAGTTCTACAAGATGAGAGGAGATACTTCTGCATGCAGCTTTGCAACATTTTGTTCTATTTTCCAAAGGGGGCTGAGGGCTCTTGCTCTGTAAGGGACTTTGCCACTGATCCAAGAGACTGAGTGTTTCTAGCAAGGAGAGCAGTCCATGATCTTTTCTCTGTACATATGGAGGAAGTTTGTCCTCATCTGTTGTTCTTCAAGTCAAGTTGGGTGTCCCATAATCCCTATACCCTATCTAAGTTGTTTCCCCCAATAAAACAACAAAAACAAGCCCATGGACTGATTTCTTGTGTGTGGATGCAAGTAGGAAATACGTGTTGCCTGGCTGCACATATGCAGAAATAGGGGGAACCCCTGTGGCTCCTGTGGGGGTAGCACTACACAATCAATAGGCATTCAATTGGCTCTGCGATGTTGGTTGAGCTAGATTGACTGCGCTGTCCCTATTGGTGCTTTAGGAGAATAGTGCATAAGTGAATAGTGCCACCATACCCCAAGATGCAATAGTCCATAACAACAAAGTCCTCAGCAGCAAAGTCCATTCCATGTGGTCTCCCTAAAGAGCAGGTTCTATTGGAGGGTGCTGTGGCCTGAAGAATAGCTACATTATAAAACAGGTCCTCACTGTCTCCTTTGCACACCAGTCTCTCCTCCACAAGGTCGGCTCCCTTGCATATTTTCCCTTCATAAGGGGAAGTAACATATCTGCAGGGAAAAATGCATCAGCCAAAATTTTAATGTAACAGTACCGCATTGCAGAGTAACCATACAGTCCTACAACAAAAAGTAGGCACCTGCCTACAAGCATCAGCACATGTGGATTAGTGTGTGGTTATCACCTCTGACAGAGATAGTGATAGTGAGGGTTTTTTTCTCAAAGAATAGGCACAGGAACCCCCCCCCCCCCCTTCTGGTGCACCCTTTGTGTCTGTCCCCTACCCAACTCTGAGCACTGTCCCTTGGTTCCACCCACTACCCACTTCTGAGCACCGTCCCTTGGTTCCACCTTCTACTTACCTCCCAGTACCTCCCCTTTTAGAGAATACAGAACCAAGTATAATTTTGTGCTACACAATAATTTGTATGGAATTCGATAGACCCCACCTCAGCAACAGCAGACCCAACCAGTAACAATAGACCCTACCCCAGCAACAATAAATCCCCCACACAACAACATACCTCCCCCCGGCAACAATAGATCACCTACACCACAAAATAGACCCCCCCCGGAAACAAAATACCAATCCAGCAACAATAGACCCCCAGCAGCAACAACAGATCTCCCAGAAGCCAGCATCAATAGACCCTCCAGCAGCCATCAACAATAGATTTCTCATTTAACAGTAGATCCCTCCCAGCAAAAATGGACCCCCCAGCAACAATAGACCTACCTAGCAACACTAGACCCCCACACAAAAATAGATCCCCAAGAGCAACATTAGATCCCCCAACAGCCAGCATCAATAGACCCTCCAGCACTCCTTACCATAAAATGCATTCAGTGCTGTAGGTGCTGGAACTGCGTTCCCCCACATTCCCACAGAAAAAAAAGCCCTAGTAATAGTTAGCCATTTTCAATTCCAAGCAGCTTATTCAGGGGTAATGCATGTTTTAATGACTGAAGAAGCTACCTGGTTTTGTACTGAAATGTATTTTAACATTACAGAACATGTTTATCTTTTTTTTTTTTTAAGTAACTTTTATTAGTACAGAGAAGATAAGGTACAGCAAAATACACATTCGATTTCATATTTGTTGAAGATACAGTGCAAACATACATTTTTGAATGCGTCATTGGAAAAACCCAGATAAAGTAAATATAGAACTAACTTTGCTATTTAAGTTCACACTAAACCTGCATCCAATTCGCAATAGCATGAGATTTTACTCCGGCTCTCTATGGAGCCGGTTCACATATCTCCGCAGTGGCTCCCGGTGTGAATTTGCACAGGGGTCCTATGTGTCTTCTAGTCTGTTTCAGACCAAAATTCAGCCCAAAATTCGGGCTAAAATCGGACCTGAAACAGTGAACGGGGACGCACCGGACCCCTGCTGTGAGCTGCGGTGTGAACCCAGCCTCAGTGTCCTTAATATAGGAAAAAAGTGTTTGTACATGTGTTACAGTTACAGCCATCAATCCTTACTGCTTTGATAAGGATTGATCCGTTTGGTAATGCTTTGCTACTACTCTATATCAAATACAACAAGTCAAACTGACTCGACTGTCCATGCAACACACAAGAGGGCAAAACAATACAGAAATGACGATTCGTATGCATGGGTTGTTGTTTTCCTAGGAAATGGTGCAGTTTGTTACCACCCATGGTGACCACACTTTACAATTATTTTTGGGCAGCCCTTAGCCTCGTAGGTTGATTTATATAAAGGTAGAGTCTGGTTAACCAGCATCTGCCAACTAGAGATATTGGGAGGATCGGGAGATTTTCACTGAATTACATTACATTTCTTTGCCTTTGCATGAAAGAACTGTAAGCAGAGAAAACATTAGAGCGTATGGGTATATTAGGATCATCTATGTGTTCCTGAAGGCATCTTGAGGAATTATAAATGTTAGAGAATTCCTGTATAGTGGTTATAAATCCCATTACCTTATACCAGAATGTTCTTGTATATGGAAAAAACTGCATATTTGATAGTCGAAAGATGCAAATTTGCCCATTTTGAACAACCCAGAAGGTGTATATTAAATCTGATACAGGCAGGGCTTGAGTCCTGCAGGAACGCATGGGAACGGCATTCCTGTACTTTTTCCACAACATGTATGCTGTCCCCGTTAGCAGCTGTTTCCTGCAGGACTGGCAGTGTGGCTTACCAAGGGGGGGCGAGGTAGAGTGGACAGGCACTCCCAAATCCTGGCCACCAATATGTTAATCCCCCGCTGTGCAGCTGTTTAGAAAGAAACTTTTCTGGGTCCACTGTTCAGTGGGGGCCATGGCCAGAAAGCGGACTATTTCTTCACTTTCGGCTTTGGGCGGATTAATCCACTGCAGTGCAGCGCTCCTGGCTGGCTCCAGTGTACTGATATAACCGGTATTCAACTGTGTAGAGCGCTAGGGGGGATTAATACACTTGAAGCCGAAAATAAAGAAATATTCCGCTTTCAGTCCCAGCCTTCTCTACCTCACCCCCCCCCCCCCCAGTTTCCTAGTTTCTTGCAGCCCTAGTTGCCCAGCTGGTGGTGCCCAGGAGGAAGGGAGAGGACTAGGTGTACCAGCAGTGCACAGCTGGTCCCAGCCTCCCAGCTCCAGAGGAACTACCTGCAGGAGAAGGACTGCCCCTGTACTGGGGTGGGGACGGACCAATGGTCCTTTCACATGGGCTTGTCCATGTACAGACTCCGCTTTGCATAGGATGACAGGTCCATCTCCACTCTCTGTGCCGAGACAGACCTGTCAAAGCCCTGCTGTCCTCTATGGAGATCGGATGAAAAAAAAACTGCCTGTCTGTTTTCCTCCGATCCTATCCAATCTGATTCTCCAGATGGATGGAAAAATAGGGTTTCCATCCGTATGGATTTCATGGACAGGATTGGATCGGATAGTGGCGGATGTTAGCGGACATGTCACCGATGACATCTGTCGCTCCATAGGGCTGAATGGAGCATCCGATCAGGTCTGCCTGAAAAACTGACAGGTGGACCTGATCGGAACACCCGTGTGAAAGGGGCCTAACAGTGCTGCATTTGAACTCTTGGATAATAGCAAGCAAGTTTGGAGTGACACATCTGAGGGGGGCCCCTGCTGACCCTCCCCCATTGATGGGCACTGGTGAGGCTGCAGATGGGCACTGATCATGTTGCTTTGATGGGCACTAATCAGGCTGCATTGATGGGCACTGATGAGGCTGCATTGATTGGCACTGGTGAAATTGCATTGATGGGCACTGGCGAGGCTGCATTTATGGACACTGGTGAGACTGCATTGATGGGCACTGGTGAGACTGCATTGATGGGCACTGGTGAGGCTGCATTGATGGGCACTGATAAAGCTACATTGATGGGCACTGGTTAGGCTGCATTGATGGGCACTGATAATGCTGCATTGATGGGCACTGATGAGGCTGCATTGATGGGCACTAATCAGGCTGAATTGATGGGCACTGGTGAGGATGCATTTGATGGGCACTGATGAGGCTGCATTGATGGGCACTGGTGAGGCTGCATTGGTGGGCACTGATCAGGCTGCATTGATGGGCACTGGTGAGGCTGAGCTAATGGGCATTGGTCAGGCTGCACTGATGTGCACTGACCAGGCAGCAGTGATGAGCACTGGTGAGGCTGCATTGATGGGCACTGATCAGGCTGCATTGATGGGCACTGGTGAGGCTGAGCTGATGGGCACTGGTGAGGCTGCATTGATGGGCACTGGTGAGGACGCATTTGATGGGCACTGGTGTGGCTGCATTGATGGGCACTGGCGAGGCTGCATTTATGGACACTGGTGAGACTGCATTGATGGGCACTGGTGAGACTGCATTGATGGGCACTGGTGAGGCTGCATTGATGGGCACTGATAAAGCTACATTGATGGGCACTGGTGAGGCTGCATTGATGGGCACTGATAATGCTGCATTGATGGGCACTGATGAGGCTGCATTGATGGGCACTAATCAGGCTGAATTGATCGGCACTGGTGAGGATGCATTTGATGGGCACTGGTGAGGCTGCATTGATGGGCACTGGTGAGGCTGCATTGGTGGGCACTGATCAGGCTGCATTGATGGGCACTGGTGAGGCTGAGCTAATGGGCACTGGTCAGGCTGCACTGATGTGCACTGACCAGGCAGCAGTGATGAGCACTGGTGAGGCTGCATTGATGGGCACTGATCAGGCTGCATTGATGGGCACTGGTGAGGCTGAGCTGATGGGCACTGATCAGGCTGCATTGATGGCCACTGATCACGCTGCATTGATGGCCACTGGTGAGGCTGCATTGATGGGCACTGGTGAGGCTGCATTGATGGGCACTGGTGAGGCTGCATTGATGGGCACTAAGCAGACTGCATTGATAGGCACTGGTGAGGCTGCATTGATGGGCAGTTGTCACTGGTGAAGCTGCATTGATGGGCACTGGTGAGGCTGCATTTATGGGCACTGGTGAGGCTGCATTGATGGGCACTGATAAAGCTGCATTGATGGGCACTAATCAGGCTACATTGATGGATACTGGTAAGGCTGCATTGATGGACACTGGTGAGACTGCATTTGATGGGCACTGGTGAGACTGCATTGATGGGCACTGGTGAGGCTCAGCTGATCAGGCTGAATTGATGGGCACAAACCAGGCTGCATTGATGAGCATTGGTGAGGCTGCACTGATGGGCACTGATCAGGCTGCATAGATGGGCACTGGTGAGGCTGCATTGATGGGCACTGGTGAGGCTGCATTGATGTGCATTGGTGAGGCTGCATAGATAGGCACTGATCAGGCTGCATTGATGGGCACTGATGAGGCTGAGCTGATGGGCACTGATCAGGCTGCATTGATGGGCACTGATCAGGCTGCATTGATGGCCACTAATCAGGCCGCAATGTGTATGGACTCCACTTTGTTCAGCAGGGGATCGATCCGTTGATCCCTGGTGAGCTGGCGGATGACAGGTTCATCTCCACTCACTGTGCTGAGACAGAACTGTCAAAGCCCTGCTGTCCTATATGGAGATCGGATGAAAATGGACCGCTGTCTGTTTTCATCCGCTCCTATCCGATCTGATTCTCCAGATAGATGGAAAATAGGGTTAAAAAATATAAAAACCGCGTGATCAAATACCACCAAAAGAAAGCTCTATTTGTGCGAAAAAAAGGATGTCAATTTTGTTTGGGTACAACGTCGCACGACCGCACAATTGTCAATGAAAGTGATGCAGTGCCGTATTGCAAAAAGTGCTATGGTCAGAATAGGGGGAAATACTTCCGGGGTTGAAGTGGTTAAAGAGACCCTGTCCTGCTTATTTCTATTACAAGGGATGTTTACATTCCTTGTAATAGGAATAAAAGTGATCAAAAACATTTTTTTAAAGGTAAACAGTGTAAAAATAAAAAAATATATGAAGTAAAATAAATAATATAAAAAAAATGTAAAGCGCCCCATCCCTCCGGGCTCACAGAAGCGAATGCATACGCAAGTCGGGCCCACGTATGTAAACTGTGTTCAAACCACACATGTGAGGCATCGCTGCGATCGTTAGAGCGAGTCCAATAATTCCAGTCCGTCCTCTGTAACTCTAAACTAGTAACCTGTAGAAATTTTTAAATATCGCCCATAGAGATTTTTAAGTACCAGTTTGTTTGACATCTTGGGATCAATTTACTTGGCATAACATTATCTTTCATGTTATAGAAAAAAAATTGCGCTAACTTTACTATTTTCTTATTTTTTAATCCAACAAAGTGTATTTTTTCCAAAAAAATGCGTTTGTAAGACCGCTGCGCAAATACGGTGACATAAAGTATTGCAACGATCTCCATTTTATTCCTTAGTGTCTCTGCTAAAATAAAATATATAATGTAAGCAAGTTTCTAGCAAAAAAAAATATTTTAACTGGTAAACAGCAAGTGTCAGAAATAGGCCTGGTCCTTTGGTTTTAGAATGTATGAGGGCAGAATAGTAAGTAGAAATGAGTGGCTGGGGATTTGATTGCAGACATAATCACTCTAAGTTAAAGAGGGAAAAAGCTACTCCATTTAAACCAAATTGAGCTCCTGCTGCATTTTCGATTTGTTGATAGTGGAAAAAGGCTTTATTTGTCAACTGAAATTCAATTTGAAAAGCATTGAAAGATTTAAATACTTCCTAGTTATGTAACCAATGTAGATATTTAACACCAAATTTGGCCTCATAGGAAACTTTTCTATAAGAAAATAATTCTTTAAGGTGAGCATTATACCACAGGGGGCAGGGAGGGATTAACATAGGGGCTATTGGAGCTGCAGCTCCAGGCCCCTACTATAATGATCGGCCCAATCCACGGAGTCTAGACAATTACCTGCCGCCAACCTCCGGCTGACTACATTGCCTTGCAGACGCCAGACAGCTGCATTATAGGCCCAATACAGACAGTGAGCCAGCCGATACATACATTGCCTTGGTTGCATTACATTGCATAGCCTCTTGCCGTGTAGTACCAGTGCGCCGCGGCTGAGTGCGCTCCTCCCCTTGAGGTCCAACACACACACATACTTTCCTATTGGGTGGAGCTTGACGTCCCGGCCAGCATGACGTCACCCAGAGGCTGGCCTGGGAAGCCAGATGGGAAAGGAGTGCGGGCAGCGCCGCTGCGAGCAAAGAGGTGGAAGCAGCTCTGCGTGGGGTTCAGGGGCTGGGGAAGTCAGGTAGATAAGTTGCTATCCTTTTGTGTACTGTACTGGCTGAAGTGAGTTAACTCTTGGGGAGGGCGGGGGGGATTCTCAGTGCAGCTCATCAGTGCCACCTAACAGTACCCATAAGTGCAGGTTATCAGTGCTACCTATCAGGGCCAGTGTCACCTATCAGTGCTGCCTATCAGTTCAGCTCATCAGTGCCACCTGTCAGTGCCCCCTATCAGTGCAGCTCATCAATGCAGCTTATTAGTGCCACCTGCCAGTGCTCCCTATCAGTGCTGCCTATCAGTGTCCATCAGTGCTGCCTATCAGTGTCCATCAGTGCAGCCCATCAGTGCCACATATTAGTACTGCCTCCTCAGTGCCATGTTATCAGTACCCATAAGTGCCGCATATCAGTAGTGCAGCTCATCAGAGCAGCTCATCAGTGCTGCCTATCAGAGCCCATCAGTGCAGCAAAATGTTATAACAAACTAAGAAAATCTTTTTTTTTTTTTCAAAAATGTCAGACTTTTTTTGATGTTTAGCAAAAAATAAAAAACTCAGTAGTGTTTAAATTCCACCAAAAGAAAGCTCTATTTGTGTGAAAAAAAATGATAAAAATTTCCTTTGGGTACAGTTTTGCATGACCGCACAATTGTCATTCAAAATGTGACAGTGCTGAAAAGCAGCACCATGCGTTTGGTAGGGTGTTCCCCCCAAATATGTATTTTTTGGTATGCTGAGAGGTCCTGACCAGACCTTTTGGGCTGGAGAACCCCATCCTCCTTAATTACCCCCAATCAGTGTTCACCTGATCCATGGGATGTGTCCTCTGGTCTCCCATAAAGAGAGGCGTTGGCTTCCATGGTTTGAGATAGGAGCATTCACTCTAAGGTTAGTGTAGGACCCACTGGTAAAACGGGCTACTTTGCAGCAGTCAGTTGGCTTAAGCACTTCATGGCCATTCAGTGTGACCAAACCCCCGTATTTTTGCATTTTTTGCTATATACGTTTAGATGCTTTTAAACAGCCTGGTAGGAGTATGTATCGTGTGTGCGCTGTAATATGCGTTTTTAGTGCTGAAAATTGGTCTGGGCAGGAAGGGTGTCAAAGTGCCTGGTAGGCAAGTGGTTAAAGGAAAAGCTCACCTTCGGGAACATGTAACATGCTCCCACTCCTGCAGCGTCTCCCCTATCCACTGGATCTAGTGTCAGCAAGCGGAAGATCTTCTCCCTGAACTCTTTTTAAATATTGACTACAGTATTTAAAAAAAGATATAGTATAGTTCCTGTGCACCACCACTTAGGTTAGAGCGAGGGCCACTTAAGCGACTTGGTAAACAGTGGCGGGCCACAATGAGAGGAGGGCCCAGAATAACGGGTCCAGGTCCACTCTGCATATGCAGAGCAGACATGGACACAGACCACTCTCCGATCCGATCGGCCTGTTCTGTTTTTTTTTAGCGGATCGTATTGGAGGTAGGCAGATGTAAACAGACACAAGTCCGTCTACATCTGCCTCTCCATAGATGTGAATGGAGGATCCGATTGGGTCGGAACCGATTGCATGAAAAAGGCCTAAGGCTGCTTTCACACTGATGCGCTTGCCATCCCGCCATCTCAGAGCAGGAGGTTGCGGGCCAAATTAGAGGGCTCTGTGGGCCACAGGTTGGGCACCTCTGGGATAGAGGAAATAATTGGATATGAGGGAATGTTAACCCATGGGGGTAGCTGCTCACGTCAAATATGTGTCCCCACATGAAAATTATATCTTTTAAATAGGTGAATGCAGCACTCAGTCCTGTATTAGTTCACTGTGTCATCCTACTGCTGTTAACTAATTAATTGACATACTGATGAAGTGCAAAACAAAAAAAAACAAAACAAAAAAAAAATATTTTCCCCCTACTGGGTATTGTGCCCAATACAGCACTGAATTGTTGGGCACAATACTAGGGGTAAAGTATTTATTTGTTCTTTTTTTTTTTTTTGCACTTTAGTAGGACGACACAGCGAACTATTAAAAAAATAAAACATGTCTCAACCACGTCATTCATTCACAGGGTTCTGTAAATGGGAAACTACAAGTACCGACAGTCATTGCGGCTGTCAGCTTGTAGTTCTCAATGAACTATCAGGGCACTGTTGAGCACTTTAGGCAGTTCATTGTCTTTTCCTGTCAGAGTGTAACTAGCTGCCTGTACGAGATACGAGCAGACAGATACAATGACAAGTCTGCAGGAGTCCTGCATGGCACCCTCGATTTGCTGATGATGGGTGCTACTAGTTAAAAAAAACACATAAATGAACATTTTTTTTACCTGCAAAAAGAGGTGCATTTATTATTATTATTTTTTTTTTTTTAAAAGATGAACTTTTGTTGCTTTCAGAGTCATGTATAACCTACCAATGACTGTTGTATCTGACATATGAAAGGAATGCACTTCCCTGAAGGGACAATGCTGTTAATGACCTAGGGCGAGTCGAATTGCGCAGTACAATGTTCTTAATATGTCCAATGAGATTTGTATGCTTACGTTCTGTAAATGTGTGTTTGAGGGGGGATGCTTATCTTTTACTGGAAATTGTTTTCTGATTAAAAAAAAAAAAAAAAAGAAATGAACTTATCCTTTAACCCTCCTTCATTAATGCTGGGAGTTATTACGTAAGCTGGCACCATTGCTGGGGATTATTGTTACAGGAGCTGGCACTGATGCTGGGGGTTATTATTGCTGCTACCGACACCAATTATCTGGGGTTTTTGTGTGTAAATTGGCACTGTTGCTGGTGGTTATTATGGAAACTGCCATTTATGCTGGGGTTGTTATTTTTAAAGTGACACAGATGCTGGGGGATATACTTGTAACAAAACACAAATCTCCACTACAGCCAGTGGAGAAAAAAAGCCAGCCATATGAGTAACAAACTACACAGGGTAAGGATTATCAACATTTATTTATTTTTAGTTGCTTAACCACTTCCCGACCGCCGTATGCAAAATCACGGCTGGGAAGTGGCTTAGTTATCCTGACTGAACGTCATATGACGTCCTCAGGATAACAAGCTGCCGCCAAGCAGATAAAAAATCAGTTTGGGTACAACGTCACACGACCGCGCAATTGTCATTCAAAGCGCAACAGCACTGAAAACTGAAAATTGGTCTGGTAGTAAAGTGTTCTAAGTGCATAGTATTGAAGTGGTTAAAAATACTTTAGCACTACCCCCGCAGGAGCCGCTTGATTAATATGGGTTCTTTACTCTGCCTTCTCAACCCTAAGAACACTCCCTACCCCACTGGCACACCTGGTGATAGTAGAACAGGTATTTCAAAACCACTGACACAGATTTGAATGAAGGTAAGAAAAAGCAAAGTTTACTGTATGACTGCTAAAAAGAGGACATAGGGACAGCCACAGTATAAACGCATAACAGTTGCGTTGGATCAGATACAATGAGTAAGAGATTTAAGTTATATGTACAAGATGAGAAATCCCTTCATCTGCTCCCGGAGATCCACTTTAAACTCGGACAGCCACAAGAGCAGAGGTGAATTCTTATAAGAAGATAAACAGTTATGACATAAACTTCTGTACAACCCTTGGTACCCCAAACACAGATCGGGCTATATGAGTCCAGGCGGGAGGAGGGTTCAGGAATGACTTGAACTCTTGTGTGTCAGATCCCTCTCTCCTTTACCCTGGCACCACAGTCTCAATGGATGATGACTTTACACTAATACCTCGATCCAATGCACTGAAATAATTCCCCCTTGTATAGTTCTGCTTGCAAGCTAGTAATGTCATCAATACTAACAGGGCCCTGTAGTCTCTTTATGGTGGTGCACTTGTAGATCTTCTTGAAGTAAGGTAAACTCAATATTTACAATTAGGCACTTATGAATCAATATTACAATCCCAGAAGCAGAGGAGAAGGAAAATAATGACTCACAGGTTTAGAGGTCCATGTCCATCCCTCCTTCTTACCCCTACCCCCTTTACATCCTTTGAAATAATGACTAAGCCCTTTGTTGTGGCCTGAGAACGCCACAGACTTGCAGTCTCTTTGTAACCTGGATAAGAGAGGGAGTAGAGGTAAAGCAGATTGCAGAGATTAGCAGATAGCCCTCTCACCCACTCTGACACCAGTAAGGATGCACAGGCCCACCGCTGTTCCTTTCAGTTGGGTGTCTGACTGACACCGTCCCTTTGGTATAACTCCGCTGTCACCGGTGTTTAAAGGTCCTCAGGGTTCTCTGTCGGGTCCTGGAGTTCCCCCATCCACTCCTGGATACAGTGCCCTGGGTCACCCTTCGTCCAGACAGCAGCTCCCCATCTCCCAACCAACTCCTTCCTCCCTCGTGGCAGTTCTGGTCCTCTCTGGAAACTTCCCCCAGTCAAAACTTTCCCCCTTGTTACAAAAGCTTTGCAGTTTTCAACCCATGTATCACAGCACAATCGCCTCCTCAGCAGATTCCATTTCCCATAGTTCTCCTCTGCTTTTACAGCCTCCCTGATTGGCTGAGTTCAGCATACCAATCAACAGTCAGAGGAAAGAGCAGAGTAGGCTGCACCTCAGTATGTGTCTGTGAAAAAACAAAAAGGGAGGGGTGAAATCACTCCTGACAAGCTGTGCCTCTGTATACTGAGAGTTCTGGTCAGCTTGGCATGGAAATCCCAACAACTGCTACACACTCCCCCCACTTGAGAACCTTTGGTCCCCCAAAGGTGGTAAAGTCTGTAACCTGTTACATGCTTTACAAGTACATGCGGAAAAAAACAAGTTAGTTTACACAAGAAATCAAACAGTCTGTCTTCATATGAGCAGAATGTAAACTCAAGCCACTCATATCACGACATGAACTTGACAGAAGAACCTCCCACCAATTGTCAATGGAAAGGGGGTTGCTCTGCCTACCAGTCACTGATACTGGTGTGACCATCCTAGATGTGCCAGGGGGTGAGCTAGGGTTGTCCTCCACCAAAGTGTCGGTGGGAGGATCAGGCCCTTCGAGAGTCCTTTGAGAGGTGAGAACAACCTCTTCAGAGTTCTTGCCCAAAGTGTCGTATGTCAATCTCTTAGGTGGACAGATAACTCTCCTCTCTTTTTGTCCCATAAGCTCTCCAGTGATGGGCTCACTAACCTCCTCCCCTTCTTCCTCTTGGACTTCTCTTTCAACTAAGAGATTAGATTATTCAGGATCTGCTGTCGACATGAAGAGCTGAACATCTTTCAGGTCCTCTGAAGGTTGATTCTGAGGTACAAACTCTGGGGCTTCTGGCCTAAGCATTCCAGCGTCTGTCATTTTTGGAGAAAGGGAGGGTGAAGGCCCAGATTCTGACAATTGGGATGGCTGCAGCCAATCTATCATCATCTCTTCATCTTCACTGTCCTCATCTTCTGCATCCAAGGGTTCTGACTGAGACCTAGTCACTGGACGGAATCTTGGTGCAGTGGTTGGCCTGGGCTGTGAATCTAACTGTGAGGGTACACGGACTGCTTCTGCCCAGTAAGTGATTTTGATGCCAAGTTTTCAGTGGCCCGGTACTTCCCTCTGGTCAGATCTGATACACGGGTAACCCTGGTAATTGCTTGCAGACCACGTAGGGCTGAGACCTCCAGCGATCAGCCAAATTGTGTTTCCCGGGGACACCCAAGTTCCTCAACAACACTCTATCACCTGGTTGTAAGTCCTGCACTCATATCTTGAGATCAAAATTTCTCTTGTTCCTCTGGCCTCGTGCATCTGAGGCAGCTTGAGCTTTTTTTCGTGGGCTGTCTTCAGGCTTTCTCTCAGACAATCCACATACCCTTTGTGGGAAGCTGATGAGGTATGGTCTAGAGATATGCCAAAGGCCAGAAACCGATCCCACTCTCGATGAAGCAGGCGAGCGTCCTTCTGGGTATCAGCAAGAAGCAAATCAGGACACCGGCTCTCCAAGGCCTTTACCTCTTCTCAAGTCTCTCTTGGAGAGTTTGGATAGCAAGCAACTGGCTGTAAGTGTTCACCATGTTCTTAATAGAGCATCCTGCCCAGTCCCTCTCGAGTGGCATCCACGTGTAGCTTATATGGCTTAGTTGGATCTGCATAAGGCAGTACAGGGACAGTCGTCAGACTCCACTTCAACTGCCGGAAGGCCTCTTCACACCAAGCAGTCCACTGTCCTTCCATGGACTCTTTGGGCTTCCTGGGTCCTCCAGCTGCTCTGCCGGGCACAGTTAAGTGCGAGTCTTCCTCATTTTTCAGCAATTCATTGAGAGGGCGAGCTATCTTGGGAAATCCTTCGACAAATCTTCTTTAGTAAGAGCAGAACCCCAAGAATGACCTAAAATCGGTCACAGTGGTGGGTCTCGGCCAAGAGGTAGCTGCCGTCTTCTCCCAGTCTTCAGGGTGCATGGGAATTTGGTAATACCTGCTCTTCAAGTCCAATACGCTAAACCACTTTGCCCCTGACAGGCTCTGCAAAGCATCTTCTATTCTTGGGGTGGTATACTGATCAGGAATAGTCCTTCGGTTCAATGTTCCGTAATCGATACACAATCTCAGCGACCCATTCTTTTTCCATACCACCACTATCAGAGAAGTGTATGGACTCCGGGACTCTCGGATGATACCCGTTCTTTTTGGTTCTACCAATTGTTCCCGTAGGTCTTCCAAGTCCCCTAGGGGGATGCGCCTGACCCTTTCTCTGAATGGATTATCTTCTTGGGGATTAATCCGATGTGTGGCGCTTTTTGCACATCCAACATCAAACTCACTCTTGGAGAATGCAACCTGCTGTCTCATCAGCTGGGTCTTTACCTTTTCTTTCCACTCGGGAGAAAGGGAAGTATTCTTTGGGAAAAAAACCCTCTGCAGATATTCCATCCTTTTCTATTCCCGTTATATCAGAGGGTGAGACAGGGGTGGCTGTATTCACTTGTCCCAGTAACATCCGAGCAGGCATCTTCACGGGGGAAGCCGTCACGTTGCGGACACTAACCAGAATCCTCCCATGACTTCTTTGCAGTGCCTTAGTTGAGACCACTTCCGGGATCAATTCCACCCCTGGCACTGTCCATTGGTTACCTGCTTCTAGGATGACAAAAGGGCCTGGCTGCATCCAATTGAGCTTCACAGTCGCTTGTAGGCATGCCACCTCACCCAGTTGTAGTACCTTCCCTTGTTTGCTGAGGTGCCATATCTTTCCCACTCCTTCAGCAGGGGCCTTCTCCTCCTGAACTAGGCATTGGTAAGCTTGCCTCAGCATGGGATGTACGCTAGTAGTTGGCGTATCTACTCCAACATGGTTAGTGTTCTAGAAAAGTCATGTCGTCTCTTAGAAGCGGTTACAAAGCTAGTCATCTGCTGGTAGTCACAGGTAGTGAGGGCATTCTGTCCCCTGTCTGTGTTAAATTCTGTAAGTGTTTTCAGTTTGCCCCCCTAAAAGCTGTTCATCACCAATAATGGTTTGTCTCCCATTCCCTGCCAGTGTATGCATCCCTGGATTCCTGCTAGGAAGCCTGGGTTGGAACCCAAAGGTGTTAGTGGGCTTTGTGCAGTGGTCAAGTCTGTGCTTTTCATAACCTTCTGTATTGCTTTCAAGGTGGCACCTAGCACCGTATGTTCCTTCCTCCGTTTAGGACAATTGTCCCATGATATCCATGGGGAGAATGCTACCGGAATAGGTCCAACAGCATTCTCCAGTGTGATCCAATCCTTATTGTCAACATGACAATGCCAATCTATTATTCTTGTCAATTGAGCGGCAAGATAATAATTACTAAAGTTTGGAAATCCCATGCCACCCTGATGTTTGGCTCTCGTTAATAACTGCAATTTAATTCTGGCCTTTTTCGATGTCCACAAAAATCTCCTCAACATGGCATTCAAGGATTTGAAAAAACTGGGCGGCAGAATGATTGGTAAGGTATGGAAAAAGTATAAAATCCAAGTAAGATAGTCATTTTTATTATTGGCGCACTGCCAAACCAGGAAAATTTTTTTTTCAGTGATCAGTTCTCCAGGTCTTTATTGATTTGCTGGAGTAAGGGCTTGAAGTTACGTTCGTAAATTGTTTCTAATGTTGGAGTCAATAGAACTCCCAAGTATTTCAGATCCTTCTTGACCTACCTGAACATACAATTTTTCTGAGTAAGGGATAGAGTGTCATCAGATAGCGTTATAATCATTGCTTCTGACTTTTTGTAATTAACTTTAAAATTGGATAAATATCCAAAATGTGCAAAGGTCTTACATAAATTTGATAGAGTAATATGCGGCTGGGTAATAAAGAACAGAAGATCGTCGGTGTAGGCCGCGATCTTATAGACCCCCCCCCCATCTTAAATCCGTGAATTGCACAAGATTTGTTAACCGTGCGGATTAGGGGCTCTATGGTGAGTATAAAAAGTAACGGGATTGGGGACAGCCTTGACGCGAATAGCCACGGTCTCGGAGAGTGTGCCATTGATTTTTATATTAATCGTTGGGTTATGGTAAAGTGCCGAGATCCACGACATCATGTGTTTTTGTAATCCTATATGTTCACAGGTGGCCAGCAAAAAATCCCACGACACAAGGTCGAAGGCCTTCTCTGCATCTGTTGAAAGAATCATGCCTTCAAAGCCCTCCGACCGCGCCCCATGTATAAGATTCATTGCCTTGATTATGTTGTCTCTGGCCTCTCTACCTGGCATAAAATCTACCTGTTCTGGGCCTATCAATTGGGCCAGTAATGGTCGCAAGCGGTTCTCCAATATTTTTGTGAAAAGTTTCAAATCTAAATTAAGTAATGAGATAGGCCTGTAATTCAAGCAGTCCAGGGTATCCTTATTTGGTTTGGGTAGCACCGTTATGTGATCCCTCAGATGGCCCTTTATGGGTTACATGGCCAGTTTTGTTTTTAATTGCTGGGATATTAGTGGAAACCTGTATTTCCTTAAGGGCTTTAGCTAAAAACTTCCCCGGCGTATTACCATGTTCGTAAAAAAATCCCTTTTTTAGGAAAAGTATTCTTTGTGCTTTTAAGTCTAGTAAGGATTGCAGTTGTTTTCTTACATCCAATAATTCTGCCGCTGTTTCCATATCCAGCGTTTGTTTATGTTTGGATTCTAGGGTTTTAATCTTGTGTACCAGTCCTGAGACCTCCTGCACAGATTTTCTTTTTTTTTCCGCCTCCATTCTTATCAGTTTCCCTCTGACCACGCACTTGTGTGCCGCCCACACCGTCATTGGAGAAATTTCTTCCAAGGAATTCTCCCTGAAGTAATTCTGTAGTGTTTCTGAAAATCTTCTATTGGCCTTCTATGTCTGTTAACAGGGAGGGATTTAATCTCCACGAAGAGGCCTTACCACTTTTAGAGGGCATTTTGAGCCTAATCGACACTGGTGCGTGGTCAGAAAAGGACCTTATGCCTATAGCAGCCTGTTTTAAGAGTGGGAGGTCTCTCTGAGACATGAAAATGTAGTCTAGCCTCGTGTATTTAGTTCTCAACACTGAAAAGAATGTAAAATCTGTGCCTGTGGGGTTCACTGTCCTCCATGTGTCTATAGTGTGAGGGAAGTTAATAGGGCTTTAATTTTTCATAGTTTTCTGTATGGCATACAAGACGTACCATCTGAGGTGTCCTGTAAGGGGTTTAGCGGGGTGTTAAAATCCCCTCTCAGGATAATACACCCTTGAGCAAAGCTTTTTAATTCCTTTATCATATTGTGACAGAACGTAACCTGCGCCTTATTTGGGAAATAAACGTTCGCCAGCATAATTGGAAGTCCCGCAGATGAGCCCTTAAGGAACAAAAATCTTCTGTGGGGATCAGCGTATTGCTGCATAATATCGATCCCTGCATTTTTATGTAGCAGTATCGATACCCCCTTTGATTTGGAATCAGGAGTAGAAGTATGGAAAGCCTGTGGGAAATTCCGATCAGTAATTTTTTTTTGTGTTACCCCTGTTTTAAAATGAGTTTCCTGAAGAAACACCACTTTAGGGTTCACCTTGCGTAGTTCCCTTAATAGCATAACCCGTCTCTCGGGTAAGTTTAGGCCCCTTGCATTGTGACAGATCAAAAAAGGTTGTTTGCTCAGTGAGCTATATGCCATGGTAGTGCTCTCCAAAATAATAAGTCATAAAAATAAAAATACGTCCCCTCTATCCCCCAGACAGAATGCTAAAAAGGACGCGGTCAAAAGTCTTCCCCCTGTGAACTGTGGGAGGAATAAAAAAAAAAAAGGAAACAAAGTTAAGCGGAAAAAGAAAAAAAGAAAAAGAAAGGTCCCCGGAGGAGGGCTTAATGCCCTGTCTCCATTGGGAAATTTAGTATATGAGAGTTGTGAGTATAACGTCTCAAGGTAGTACCTTTGAGCAAAAAAGTGTGGACGTTCTCGGGTTTGTAAGCCCAGGAGCCTCTACTGGTGGAAGCGATGGGAGGTAATTCGGCAAAGATGAAAGCTCTTGGTGCCAATTATCAACCCAATTAAGGGAAACTCTGCTGATAAACAGGATTCGTTAGCCCCTCCCACGGTTCCCAAATTAATAGCCTATTCCATATGCCTCTGAAAATACGTCCCCTCCAGCCCTTTTAATATTGCTATAACAAAGCTATGGATAAATAAGCTACATGTTAAGCTACAGCCATTAGCATCTATATAGAAAACATAAAACATTTATTTGGCCTGGCAAGCCCAGGCCCCCGTTGCGAGTCGAGTAGTCCCTAAAATAGACCACTCCACCCACAACACTCCATTTTTAAAACCAAATACCGTGTATACCGTACCAAGGGTTCCTGGACATTCATCATATTTTAACCTGTCAATGTATGTAAGACAGCTTATCAACACTTTACTGAGAAACGGCATACATTTTGTAAGAGCAACACATAATCTAACTTTTTCATATGTCCATTCAATGCCCTGTCAGAGCCCAAACAACATGTATTTATACCACTTTTAGCCGTGTACTCAAGGCTTGTAGCTCAAGTCCTATGCCATACAGGACCCCCCCACCCCAACTCAGTCAGGGTAATAGTGGGGTCCCATCCAACAGAGAAAAAATCTCAAAACACCTGAGCCTTTAGGTGTGTCCCTGGTAAACAGTAATCAAATTAGCTCCCAGATTGGCAGGTG
The DNA here is from genome assembly GCA_018402905.1 of Glandirana rugosa. Taxonomy (NCBI): domain Eukaryota; kingdom Metazoa; phylum Chordata; class Amphibia; order Anura; family Ranidae; genus Glandirana; species Glandirana rugosa. The sequence continues at coordinate 588,623 of BLSH010337864.1, read as the reverse complement.
ACCTTGAGAAAGGGAGAAAAAGTATAATACAAAAAAGGAACTCAAACAAAAATTGAACATGAGGTGTAATTCTCATTAATGTCACAAGATGGCAGTCTTTGATAACAAATCCAACACATAAAGCGAATGCAATCTCAAATTGTTAGCTGGTCCCAGTTCAGCTTATCTGTACAAGTAAACTAATGAGATAGATACCCAGATCAATCCTGTAAGCACTTCCACCCATGAGTGTTGCAGAAGTAATTTCTCTATGCAAACACAATAAGGACAGTTGTATCTCTTGTAGATATGTTCAGATGACCTCTGTGTCCGCATATCATTACTAGAAAAAATTACTTATCTGGTAGGTCACTGGCCACATATTCCCTGTTGCCAACTGGATGACCAAAAGAGTCAGTGATGTTAAATGCACAGTCTCTATGGGGCAAATGTGTCTTCCTGTTCATCCTAGTAAAAACAAGTCTTAGGCAACGCATCCCTAAACCATTCCAAGGTGGTAAAAGATGCATTCTTCTTTGAAGACCTGCAAGAGTTCAGGTATGCTCCAGGGGGCCAAATTCTTTTGGGGTGAATGGTGCCTTTCCCCCATAATTAAGGCAAGTGCGTTTAATGAGCTTTGATTTCTTGGTTGAGGGAGGTTTCGAGGGGGGTGCCTGTGGGGTCTGTGGAGAGAGGCCCCAACACTGGCCCTGAATTCCCGGTACCACTCAGGCAATTCCAACAGTGGGATGTGCAGTTGTTCGCAAAAATTTGGGAGATCTTCCGGCATTCTTAGGTAGTATTGTTTACCATGCCATGTGGCGTTCAGTACGAAGGGACATTTCCAACGATAAGGTATCCCCTTTTTCCTCAGTACAGATAGTAGCGGGCGCAGAGCCCATCGGTTGTTAAGTATAATATGGGACAAGTCCTGGTATATAGCGATATTATGCTCATTGAACATTATCTGCTCATTTTGTCTTGATTTATGGAGTATTTCCTCTTTCAAGGTGAAACTCTGCAAACAGCAGATAACATCCCTTGGTGGACCTGTGTCAGCAGGACGTGAGTTCAGCGCTCTGTGTGCCCATATGAAATCAATGTCAGAGTCTTCAGGGCGATCTAGGATCTCTGTCATTGCACTGTCTCTGGGATCCCCCTCACCCCCAGGTTCTGTCTTCGTCCCCTATTATCGAGATCTTCCAAATGTCTATTTATCTGAATCAATTGGATCGTGTGTGTTGAGACAGCCGTCTCTAAATGCGATATGGCTCTGCTCCTCTTTGCTTCAGCCCTTTCAGCACTAGCCATTCGGTCAGACAATGAGAGCAGATCAGCCTTAAGGTCTGTAATGGACGATGAGAAAGTACTTTTGATATCTGCAGCTATTTGGTGCATTTCGGATAGCTGCAGCGGGTGATCAGTGTGCTCCAGGTCCCTTACCGTGTCCTCCGATGCTGATAAGGAGTCCTCGCTGTGAGCTGCCTCCTGTTGCATCGGCGCCATCTTGAGTCCTGAGCGACCCCTTGTGTGCGGCGTGCAGGTTTGTAATAACTCCGGGATACTGCGGCTCCCTGGTACGGATTGTGAGCGATGTTGGCTGTGTGCAGGAGCGTTCTTATCCTGTTTACCCAAGGCAGGTTACAGCGGGCTGGAAGGGAGTATTAGCTGCTATTTGACCGCGGGTGTGTGGAGCTCCTCTCTTACACGTCCATGTCTGCTGAACGTCAAGCCATGCCCCGCCAGTACTCCATCCTTATACTCTTGGACCTCTCTGCTGCCTTCAACACAGTTGACCACCTGCTCCTCCTCAGCAAACTCCACTCCCTTGGCCTCCGTGATTCTGCTTTATCCTGGTTCTCCTCCTACCAGGGGCGGACTGACAACCCATGGGGCCCCCCTGTGTCCCTGTACACACTCAAGCCAATTGGTAATGAATATGCTTGAGGTGTTCGAGTGAAACACGTCAACGTTTTCCCTGTATTTCATAGCTGTTTCACTATATATTCACAAGCTTTTGGACTATACGTGTGGTGTGGCGTGCCGCCATTCCTGTCTTTTTTCACACTCAAGCCACACAAAACACCACCTACTTATTGCACTGCGCCCACATTACATACATTCGCCCCTACCCCTTTAGCTGCAGTGGCAGCAGCTGAGGATGTACACTTGCTGCAGCAGGAATTAAACCCCTGCTGCTTTTGGTGGGTGATCGTGACCCATTCAAGTGAATTGGTCCCACTCTGCAAAACCCTGCAACTATGTGCAATGCACGCAGCTGCAGCATGCTAGTGTGGGATCCAAGGGGTTAAAGCAGGTGATGAGGAGGCAATACAACGCCTCCTTACTGCCTGCTTTAACCCCTTTTCTGCTGTGCAGAGCAGCCCTATTCACTTGAATGGGTTACGTTTTGCAGGCACTACACCTGCCAAGCATGACAGGGTGTATAATTCCTGCTGCTGCTGCAACATTTGTACACCCCTGGCCACTGCAGTTAAAGGGGGTGTGGTTGGGGTGAATAAAAACAGGGCTCAACTATAAGGTTTTACCACCCCAAACTGTGAATGTAAATAAGCCCTTACTGTCCTGAGCCCCCTATCACAGTTGGTGTTTAGGGGACACCTGAGATAAGTACAGAGAGGGGATCCTGGGATGAGGACAGAGAAGGGGTCCTGGTATGAGGACAGAGAGGGGTCGTGAGATGAGAGCAGAAATGGGTCCTGGGATAGCAGCAGAGAGGGGGCCTTGCGATGAGAGCAGAGAGGGGGTCACAGGATGAGAGCAGAGAGGAGATCCTGGGATGAGGACAGAGGGGGGTCCTGGGATGAGGACAGAGAGGGGTCCTGGGATGAGAGCAGAAAGAGGTCCTGGGATAGCAGCAGAGAGGGGGCCTTGCGATGAGAGCAGAGAGGGGGTCCTGCGATAAGAGCAGAGAGGGGTCCCGGGATGAGGACATAGAGGGGGTCCTGGGATGAGGATAGAGAGGGGGTCCTGGGATGAGAGCAGAGAGGGTGTTTTTGGATTAGAGCGGAGACACGAGAGTAGCTTCCTGGTGGAGAGACAACGATAGGGTCCGGTGTAAAAACGAGATTAGGTTTTTGTGGGAGAGACGAGAGTAGGGTCCTGGGGGAGAGATAGGAGTAGGGTCCTGGGGGAGATACAGGAGTAGGGCCCTGGGGAGAGACGAGAATAGCGTCCTGGGGGAG
>BLSH010337864.1:559581-579994 GCA_018402905.1 Glandirana rugosa | reverse complement strand
TTCAACGTAATTGGGTAATATATGGTCGTGTAAAAGTCATGATCGTCTAACGTTATTATGTAAGGGTAATTTTCCACTTCAAGGTGAGACAGGGGGGTCTCACTGTAGCGTCAATAGGTCTCGTTGGAGGTCGAAGTTATGTATTTCAAAGGACCTCTCAAGGTCCTTGTTGACACGACAAAATGGTGGGCAACGATACCGGTTACCAGGTAGAAATTGGTGTTGTAATGGTATTGGACCCAAAAAGGGTTGTAGTCGTGTAAGTCGTAATATTTGGAACTGTCGTAAAAATGGAAAACACCCGACAGGGTCGGGTGATGGGGAGGCAGGGGTTAAAGTCAAACTTGCACCTGTGCCTGCTTCTCAAGAGGGAAATAATGGTGTGTTTAATGTCTGTAAGGTCCAAGTTGGTAGTGGGCTGGGACAGCCCACAAAAGGTAAAAATGCTGTCAAGGTTTATAATGCTGAATGTGCTGATGTTGGGAAAAACCCAGGTTATGGTAATGTTGTGGTTAAAGATGGACCATTGGCCATAGCAACGGGTGGTAAAACAGCACAGTTGTTCCTGGAACTCTCCAGGAAACTTTATGTATTGAAGCTGGAGGTTGCTCTGGATAACTGCGATGTCACTCTGGGGGGACAGAGTGGAACTTCACCTTTTAATGGGAATGTATTATTGCAATCTGCTAGTACTGAAAATGTGCTGGTATATAATGGGTTAATGCAACTTGTAGAAAATGCAAAGATGTGTGAGGTTTATGAAGCGCTACCTGAGCAAGGAGGTGGATGTGGTATATTGCAACCTGTGGTGTTAAAATCTGTATTGTCATAATCTGACATGATTCCCAATGATTTGTGTAATGAGTCTGCAGCTAAGCCCGTCTGCTTGCATGTGTCTCCTTGTTCAGATGGTTCGGTGCTGAGGAGTACCGATGAAGGGAGCACACATGCAATGGATTGGGAGGGTATGACCAGGCGGACAGTAGTAACCATGGAAGACAGGAATGTTCAGGGGAAATGTGTTTATTACCATGCTGACAATGTTTATGATAATATTATTGAGAAGGGTCGTACTGACAAGTGCAGGGTTGCAGATGCTGTGGAGCCTCTTTTGCTGTCCAGACCTCATGGGACGGATTTAGTGCTATAAAGCAATGCTTGTTACGATGGGTTGGCCAAGAAAATAAGCGCAATGCTAGATGGAATTTCTGAGGCTAAAGGTGTGGTGGACACTGTCTCTACTGTGCCAGCAGGGGGAACTGCAGAACAGCCTGTAGCGGAAAATGTGGTGGCTGGTGCAGAGGTTAACCCCCAAGAGAAAGAAGTGCCAGATAACGGCGAACACACAGCAGAGATTGTGTCAATGACTCCCGAAAGTAATGCTGATATGGAATGTCAAAATATCGTTGCTACTGTTAATGCACTGGAGCAGTTCACTGTTGCTGAGAAGTTGGCTATAAGTCTAGCAGCGCTCTAGTAGAGCACCAGGCTGTGGATTCCCCCGGCTGGTAGGAGCTTCGGTTAAACGGTGCAACTTCTCAAGTCGCAGCAAGTGAGCCTTTCTGTGTTCCTAGGATCATGAAAGTCCTCAGAAAGGATTTGGATCAGGAATCAAAGGGCTGGTTTGTCACCAAAGCACTCAAGGAGATGCTTAAACTTTGGGATGTACAGTCACGCGATGCTGGTGCGTCTTTTCTACAGTCTGATGGTCTGGTACTGTCGAGTACCACTTAATGGAGTACTGAATGGCAGGCTGTACAGAACAAAGCAAAAGAAGACAGAAATGGGCTGTTGCTGGATTTCTTGCTGGTGTTAATAGTTGCCTCTAAGTTTGATGCAGGATTACTTCCTGCAAAAGTAGTATGTGGAAGAGGCTCTAGAATAAGGGAATAGGTGTCAGGAATGTCAGAGGTGTCACAACCAGAAGAAAAGCATTTCTGCTGCGATGGTCCCAGGTGGTGCTGGTCAGTTGTCGGTGAAGGGTGCAGATACTGTACCAGTAGCCAAATTATATCAGATGGAAAGGCCGAGCATGGACCAGAAAGCAATAGAAATCATGACCGGGCCTCAGACGGACAGGGTTAAAGAGACGGGGGTCCCCACTCCAATAGTAGGTTTAGGTGACAAACCTGGGAGCTGGAAACAGGGACCCAGGCTAGGGCGTGCATGGAAATACACCCCCCTACGGGGTCAAAACAGAGGGGGAGGATATGTGGCAGTGTGTTGCCCTGCCAGGGTCTAGATGAAAGAGATGGCCCAGGATTCTCAACCTGGCAGGTTGAGGGGCTTCAGAAGATTTGCCTACTTAAGAGGAAACTGGCCTTTCAGTTTCCTCAGTTCTTAAAGTCAGTTTCGGGATCTGGAGCCCGGGGATTTCTTAGAGATCCAGGTGGGCGGAAATCCCCAGTCCTGGGTCCAGGATTTGGCTTTAGCCAGGACACTGATTACCCAGCTGGGTGGGAGCCTGATAGGGGCAGTCAGGATCAGTCTTCTGTGTCACACACACACACACTGGGATACAGGCGGTCTCCAGGGGTCGAAGGCTGCAGGAGGCAGTCTGGGCATCGATATCGGCGAGGAGGCAGGTGTGACCCGCGATCACGCTGCAGCGGATTGCTTTAGCCAGGAGGGCTACTGAACCTTATAGCCAGGAATGCTATTGATTGCTTTAGCCAGGAGGACTACTGAACCTTATAGCCAGGAGAGCAATTGGTCGCTTATAAGCCAGGAGGGCTAGGATGTTGTTATAGCCAGGAGAGCTACTGAATGTTAATGAGCCAGGAGGCTGAACGTTTACATAATATAAAGTTATGTATAAAGTGGGCCTTGAGAGGAAAGGAAGTCCTCCTCTTCCTCCCACTGCTCTGCCTCCAGTGCCCTGTCCATAATGCCACACAGAGTCTGCTCCAGCAGGAACACAACAGGGATTGTGTTACTGATGCATGCATTGTCACGGCTCACCATCCTTGTGGTCTCCTCAAATAGTGACAGTACAGTGCATACATTCTTTATGAGCAGCCATTGTCATGGGGAAAATAAGCCGAGCTGACCTGAGCTTGTCGTTGTGCCATACTCACACAAGTACTCGTTGATGGCCCTGTGCTGCATGTACAACCACTGCAGCATTGCCAAAGTTGAGTTCCACCTGGTGGGTATGTCACAAATCAGGCGGTTTATGGGCAGGTGGAATTTTCCACTGAATTTCAGGCAACCGAGCACTGGCTGAGTATGACCGCCTGAAATGGCTACAGACTCTTCTGGCTTGCTTTAGCAGATCTTCCAATCCTGGGTACCTTTTTAGGAAATGCTGCACCACCAAATTGAGGACATGTGCCAGGCATGGTACGTGTTTTAACTTTCCCTGTCTAAGGGTGGACAGGAGGTTTGTGCCATTATCGCACACCACCATTCCTGGCTCCAGCTGGCGCTGCGTGAACCACCTCTGGGTCTGTCCCTGCAGAGCTGCAAGAGTCTCTGCTCCGGCATGGTTCCTGTCCCCTAGACACACCAGCTGAAGCACTGCATAGCACCTTTTAGCCTGACTCATTGAACAGCCCTTTGAACGCTTAGGGGGGTACTTGCTGTTTATAGGACAATTCAGCAGAGGAGGGCATGGAGGAGGAGGAGGGGTTAGAGCAGACAAATCTCACATTATCATCACCAGCTGTATGGAGACATGGGGGCAGAACAAGCTGCAGCATTGAGCTCTCTCCTGCATCCTTCCGAGTTGCAAGCAGCGTTACCCAGTGTGCTGTAAACAAAATATATCCTCCCTGCCATGCTTGCTGGACCACGTGTCAGCAGTAACACGGACTTTGTGGCTGACTGCCTTGCCCAACGATGCCACAACATTGCCTTCCACGTGATGGTAGAGAGATGGAATTGCCTTACGTGAAAAGGAGTAGCGACTGGGAACCTGCCATTGTGGTACAGCACATTCTGCAAATTCACGGAAGAATCCACCAGGTGGAAAGGCAGAAGTTGGAGAGCCAGCAGCTTTGACAAGCTTCCATTTAGATGCTGGGCATGCGGGTGGCAGGGACTGTATTTTTTTTCCACTGCAGCAGATGGGACAGAGAAATTTGCCAGCTACAGTCTACAGCTGGTGGTGTGCTGCTGGCAGATGTGCTGCTAGGACCTGGGACACCCTGCACTATACCATCATGCCTGTCAGTGGAGGCTGCTGAGAGGTCATGTGGTATAGCAGGGGCAGACTGAGGCGAGTAAGGAGGAGGAGGGACAGATTTGTGCCCCTTTTGTGTGTCTTTTAGGGTGCTCTTGCCAACGGGCTGAGTAGTGGGAGGTTAAATGCCTTGTCAAGCATGTGTTACCCAAATGGCTGGTGTTTTTGCCACGTTTGATGTGCTTGAGACAAGGTTTCCAAATAGCAACATGCGATCGGCTGCACATGTACTAAAAAAGGCCCAGACAGCTGAGCTGTGGGAAGTGGGCCGGGAGATAACTCCACAATGTGATGGAATAGGATGGCTGCTCTCTACTCTTTCATGATGGCTGCCGCGTTGGGGTCGTGCCTCACCCTCACTTTCCTCCTCTGCTCTACATGGCACCCAAGTCACGTCAGTGACCTCATCATCATCATCTCCTCCATCATCATTACCACTGGAGACAACTTGGCAATATAATGCGGCTGGGGGAACATGACTGCCAATTTGTGTACAAGTGTTCTCCCCTCTCTGTGTGCTCATGTTCCTGCCTTCCTCAACCTCAGAGCCAACATCTGAATCCAGTAATGGCTATGCATAGTCAAGGACGCTGTGTTCAAATAACTCAGCTGACTCCTCCATGGCTGATGCTGGGGCTATGGAAGGAATTGATGTGGACAAGGAGGCAGGTTTAGCAACTCTGGCAGCAACAGGGGACTGTGCACTAGTCTCTGCTTGTGTAACGGAGGATGAGGAGGATGAGGACGGTTTAGTAAGCCAGTCCACCACTTCCTCTGCATGCTGTGGCTGGATAGCATGGGCAACATCACTAAACAGAGGAAATAATGCCCTGCCTGGTGACTGACCACGTCCACCTTTGCCTGTGGACACATACACTGCTGGCCTCCTTACAGTGCCATGGGAACTTCTGACTCTACTTGTTGTCCTCCCAGACATTATTGGGAGTGAGGGGGTGGTTCTTATTAACAAAATGTAATAAAGATATACACTGTTAACCACTTAAGGACCGGAAGGATTTCCAGCTTTAGGACCGGAGCCCTTTTTGCGATTCGGCGCTGCGTCGCTTTAACTGACAATTGCGCGGTCGTGCGACGTTGTACCCAAACGAAATTTGCGTCCTTTTTTTCCCACAAATAGAGCTTTCTTTTGGTGGTATTTGATCCCCTCTGCGTCATTTCTGATCGCCGCTATAAACAAAAGAAGAGCGACAATTTTGCAAAAAAACCCAAATTTCTTACTTTTTGCTAAAATACAAATCCAAAAAAAAAATATAAAAAAACATTTTTTTTCACCGTTTTTGGCCGATTTATATTCTTCCACATATTTGCGATAAAAAAAAATCGCAATTGGCGTTTATTGATTGGTTTGCGCAAAAGTGGTCGCGCTTACGGGTGATGAGAATTCATTTTTGGGGTTTTTATTATTTTTTTATTTTTTACTAATAATATCGGCGATCTGCGATTTTTAGCGGTACTGCGATATTTCAGCGGACATGTCGGACCATTTTGACACTTTTTTGGGACCATTGGCATTTATACAGCGATCAGTGCTATAAAAATGCACTGATTACTGTGTAAATGCCATTGGCAGTGAAGGGGTTAACCTGCAGGGGGCGCTCTAAGGGTTAACTATGTTCCCTGGGCGTGTTCTAACTGTGGGGGGACTGCCCTAACAGGGAAAGGGAAGTGGTCACAGCCTTCATGTACAGGAAGGCTGTGATCACAGCCCTTCCCCCTTCACAGAGCGGAGGTCCATGTTTACTTACACGGACCTCCGCTCCTTCGCTCCGGAGGGGCCATCGCGGGTAGCCGGCGGCAATCGAAGCCGCCGCACCCGCTCCCCGGCCCTCCCCGGACACAGTGAGCGCGCGGGCGCGCCTCCGGCGGCGCGTGCGCGCTCGCTAGGCGCGATCACGCGGCCGCCGTCAGATGACGGCGATCCGCATTACAGAGCCACTTTGCCGCCGTCAATTGCCGATTGACGGTCGGCAAGTGGTTAAACTTGCAGTAACGCATGCAACTATATAGCGTTAAAGTAATGTACAGAACTATATGGCGCTAAACTTGCAGTACGCAATGAAATATATGGCATTACATTTGCAGTAACACCGTGAAATATATAGCGTTAAACTTTCAATAAAGCACCAAACTATATGGCATTAAAATAGCAGTAACGCACAGAACAAAATGGTGTTAAACTTGCAGTAAAGCACAGAACTGTATGGCGTTAAGCTTGCAGTAACACACAGAACTATACAGTCTTAAAGTGGTTGTCAACTCTGGACAACCACTTTAACCTACAGCTAAGCCAATAATAAGGCTTACCTGTAGGTTCCCTGCATATCTCCTAAACCTGCACGGTTTAGGAGATATACAGTGTACTTGCATGTGCAGACATCATCGGGCACATGCGCGGTAAAGAAACAGCCTCCATGCCGTTTCTTCACAGAGATCATCCTGCGATTAGCGGGAGTGATGTCACGCCTCACCGGTCAGTCATAGAGCCGGAGTCCGCAGCCCTGGAAGGAAGAGGGGTGAAAAATGGACATGGACTGGAAAGGGGACAGCGCGGGCTTCCAATGCAGGTAAGTGTCACATAATAGGCTACTACTAGGTGTGGGGCGGGACTAAGAGCAATGAGCCATGATTGGATAGAGTCATCATGACAGTGTCCAATCATGGCTCTGACAGTGCTCTGTGCCCTGATTGAGTGAAGCTTTCACTGCTTCAGCCAATCAGGGCTTTCAATGCACATGTATGTGTGGTGGCGCAGTGCATTGTGGTTGTTCGGTGGGCCCAACAAACGGTTGAGCGACCTGATAAGTCATGCTCGGGCCAAACCGTTCGCCCATCCTTATTAGGGACTATATGCCAGTTACCCTAAACCTATCTGAGACTACCGCTAACTGCCCTAACGCTGTTTAGAGCTACAAGTGACACGAATACAGTGATCAGAAAAGAGATCTGTACACTATACTAGTAACACAGTGACAGGGAGTGAAAAGGTTAACTGGGGGTGATCAAGGGGTTAAACCTTTATTAGGGACTATATGGGGGGTTCCCTAAACCTATCTTGACCTACCACTAACTGTCACTAACTGCCCTTAATGCTGTTTAGTGTCACAAGTGACACCAGTACAGTGATCAGTGAAAAATCTGAAAACTGCACTTGGTGACACTGTGACAAGGAGTGAAAGGGTTAACTGGGGGGGCGATCATGGGCATGGGGGGTTAAAAGTGTGCGTACGTGTACTGGTGTTAGTGTAGTGTTTGGTGTACTCACTATGGATGTCTTAAGGGGAGATGACATCACTTCCTCTGCCTGTGTTTATATTACACAGGCAGAGGAGGCTTTTCATTTGCCAGAACTGATCAGCAGGTCCAGGCCAGAAATCATTGGTCTGCACCTGTAGATTGATTGGTTCTGTAGCGAATCTGATCACCGTGGGGACAGTGGCGGCGCGGCGATTCGTGCAGCTGAGCCAACCTGCCGCACTGACTTAAGACATTCAAAATCTGTTAATTCAACTTTTAGCAGAATGCCTGATGAATATTGGCACCTCATCCCTTAATTAAATATTATAAAGACAAGAATAGAAACAATGGGACTTTAATGGTGCAACGACAAAAATAATTTTTTCCAAAATGTTTTTTCATTAAAAAAAATCAAAGATTTATTACAAAAGTTTACAACCATTATATAATCAACATTGAAATTAATGTGTACAGTAACTATGCAGCAGATTTAATTTTTTCTCTACATCTTTCGCCAGGCTATGGCTTCTTCTGGAGGCTTCAATGATTTGCACACTGCATGTAGAAGACACTACAATCAAAAGAACAATTTTAGAATATAACAAAATTACATGCACATATACACAAGCTCAATTACCATGTGTTATTGAATCACATCCTCCATATATTGCAGATCCATTGTTATCCATAGTAATCAATAATTACCTTCTAACGAACAGCATATATGAGCAATAATAAATAGGGCTCCAATATCACAGAAGGTTCAATGAATAAGCGGGTGGTGAGACCATAAATAGAAGATATCACCGTTATTAAGACGGCCTAATCAAAAAAGAAAATACCACATCTTAGAGAACTTGCCATTTCTCAATTCAGACAATAGAGGGCGCTGAGAGGCTCAATAGGTACCGGTATTGTTTGTAATGAGTGCCTGAAGTCACTTGAATGATAGGAATCTATACCAATCAATTTTCTCCAGGTTAAAGTGGAGAAAACCCCTACTTAATCCAAAAGGTATATGTATAAATATATAGGTATGTCACAAAGGTATCACCTAAATAAAAGACAAATATTCCATCATAGGATCTATGTCTAAAGGGGAAACATCATGCACCAATACGTAAGAGTTAAACTCGTCTCACCTGTGTGATTAGGAGAGGCTGCTCACCGCACACATCTAGGTCAAAGACAGCAAAACCAACTCATTCAAGATATCCCAGCCTCAATAGATCCTAAACAAACAATTGGAGCACATTACCATCAGGCATACATAGCTCTCCATCAAGCTGCAATCTCTAGGAACATGCTCTCAGCTCAATCCTCTATGTTTAAACACATGGTCGTTTCTCCTGGAAAGCCACACACTTCTGCTCACAGCCAGCGTCTATTTAACTCCCCCTTCACCACCTCAACATAGAGTTGCCACCTCATCCCTTTAAACCCGAACACATACTAATTACACAGGTTGTTCTGTGGCTGATTAAGGTGGTAATTAAACTCACTTGGTGCCTTATCTGCATTTAATTAGCCTCAGAACAACCTGTGTAATTCATATGTGTTTGGGTTTAAAGGGATGAGGTGGCAACCCTACTCCAATAGCCAATGGCATCAGCAGTGATGTGGACACCCAGATTGATTTGGCACACATGTGCAGTCCATGCCAGATTCTTGGCCAGGAACCAGATAAGACATCACACCAGGAAGCTGGTCGACGCCAGCGCCATGGTGGTAAAGGGAAAAACCCACAGTGTAAAGGGCAAATGCAAGATGAACACTGCAATGCACAAGTAGTCAATGCAGACAAAATCTGCAAGACAATACACTCTGGAGGCAACACACACAAGCACAAAACAATGGCGCCATAGTGGCCAAGCCACTAGGGTTTAATCCAGGACACATATGAATTACACAGGTTCTGTGGCTGATTAAGGTGGTAATTAATCTCACTTGGTGCCTCATCTGCATTAAATTAGCCTCAGAACCTGTGCAATTCATATGTGTCCTGGATTAAAGGGATGATGTGACAACCCTACAGGCCACCCAGGAGAAGAAAGCAATTCCTCACACAGTAGGCCGGTCCATAATAGCACCCTGGGCATCCATATGGTCACCTAATGCCATTTTTATTAAATACCTAATATTGTCACTAAACTAGAGCGCCACCTAATGGACAAAGCCAGAATTGACTGATAATCATTAAGATGGTTAAACAAAGACATTTGAGATTATGTGCATGGGTGGAACCCATACACACACCATGCAACAGCGGATGCTTTTCTGACATCCCTATATATTTATACATATACCTTTTGGATTAACCGCTTGCCGACCGCTGGTTGGCAATTGACGGCGACAAAGTGGCTCGTTCCCGCATACGACGGCGGCTGAGGGATCGAGCTTAGTGAGCTCGCACGCGCCGCCGGAGCCGCGCCCGCACGCTCACTGTGTTCGGGGAGGGCCAGGGAGCGGGTGCGGCGGCTTCGATTGCCGCCGGCTACCCGCCATGGCCCCCCCGAGCGAAGGAACGGAGGTCCGTGTATGTAAACACGGACCTCCGCTCTGTGTGAAGGGGGAAGGGCTGAGACCACTTCCCTTCCCCAGCTAGGGCAGTCCCCCCACAGTTAGAACATGCCCAGGGAACATAGTTAACCCTTAGAGCGCCCCCTGCAGGTTAACCCCTTCACTGCCAATGGCATTTACACAGTAATCAGTGCATTTTTATAGCACTGATCGCTGTATAAATGCCAATGGTCCCAAAAAAGTGGTAAAATGTTCCGACATGTCTGCTGAAATATCGCAGTACCGCTAAAAATCGCAGATCGCCGCTATTAATAGTAAAAAAAAAACCAAAAAAAAAAAAAACCCCAAAAATGAATTCTCATCATCCGTAAACGCGACCACTTTTGCGCAAACCAATCAATAAACGCCGATTGTGATTTTTTTTATCGCAAATATGAGGAAGAATATAAATCGGCCAAAACCGATGAAAAAAAATGTTTTTTTGTTTTTTTTTTTTATTTGTATTCTAGCAAAAAGTAAGAAATTTGGGTTTTTTTGCAAAATTGTCGCTCTTCTTTTGTTTATAGCGGCGATCAGTAATGACGCAGAGGGGATCAAATAGCACCAAAAGAAAGCTCTATTTGTGGGAAAAAAGGACGCAAATTTCATTTGGGTACAACGCCGCACGACCGTGCAATTTTCAGTTAAAGCGACGCAGTGCCGAGTCGCAAAAAGGGCTCCGGTCCTAAAGCTGGAAATCCTTCCAGGGCTGAAGTGGTTAAGTAGGGGTTTGCTCCCCTTTAACTTGGAGAAAATTGGTATAGATTCCTATCATTCAGATGACTTCAGGCACTCATTACAAACAATACCGGTACCTATTGAGCCTATTGGTGCTCTCTAGTGTCTGAATTGAGAAATGACAAGTTCTCTAAGATGTGGTATTTTCTTTTTTGATTAGGCCGTCTTAAGGACGGTGATATCTTCTCATTTATGGTCTCACCACCCTCCTATTCATTGAACCTTCTGTGACATTGGAGCCCTATTTATTGTTGGTCGTATATGCCTTTTGTTTGAAGGTAATTAATGATTACTATGGATAACAATGGATCTACAATATATGGAGGATGTGATTTAATAACAAATGGTAATTGAGCTTGTGTATATGTGCATGTAATTTTGTTATATGCTAAAATTGTTCTTTTGATCGTAGTGTCTTCTACATGCAGTGTGCAAATCATTGAAGTCTCCTGAAGAAGCCATAGCCTGGCGAAACATGTAGAGAATAAATGAAATCTACTGCATGGTTACTGTACTCATTCACTTCAATGTTGATGATAAAATGGTTTTAAACTTTTGTAAAACATCTTTGACCATTTTGTATGAAAAAACGTTTTAGAAAAGATTATTTTTGTTGTTGCACCATCAACGTCTAATTGTTTCTATTATCGTCTTTGTAATCCAAAATCTGCTGTGCTCCACTTCTAAATATATTTGTCTCCCAAGACTCTATACAATATTTGAGATGGTGTCATGGATAAGCCTGGTGGTCAAATGTTGGGATATATTAGAGGGCACTTTGCAATAGTTATTTAGACATAGCTGTCCTAAACCACGCAAGTGTACATAGGTCCTGTCCAACAGCCAAGGTTGTTCCATTGGTGGATAGAAAAATACTTTGACTCAGGACTCTCAAACTGGTGGCCCTCCAGTTGTTGCAAAAATTCCATAAGGCATTGCAAGGCTGACAGTTACAAGCATGGCTCCTACAGGCAGAGTCCCCTGCAAAGTTTAACTTCTGCTAAATTCTTGACAGGCTGCCACAAGGCTTAATTTTTATACAATGAACTACAGGCAGTCCCCGGGTTACGAACGGGTTATGGACTGTAGGTTTGTTCTTAAATCGAATTTGTTTGTAAGTTGGAACTGTACATTTGTAAATGTAACTTCAACCTGTGCAGTGATGTGGGATGTTCCGGGCACTGCTATGTGTGCAGTTGTGCTATATGGGGCTCTTGTGGCTATGCTATGCAGCACTGTGGGATGTGTCTGGCACTGCTCGGCCGTATCCGGGACCAGTGTGGAGCACAAGCAGCCGGCAGTGACGTCACACCACCCCCGTTCGTAAGTAGGAGTCGTTCGTAACTCGGATGTTCCTAACTCGGGGACTGCCTGTATATCTCTATTTTCCCAAAGCTAGACAATCACCTTTCATGTGTTGATTTGTATCAGTAGGTTATCATGACCCAACTGCTATAAATCTTTACTACAGGTGAAAAACTGGTAACTGCTAAGGCAAGAATTTAGGTGTCACTCTCAGTAGTAACACTTCTTCAATTTAGAATGGGAATAATTCTCTGGTAGACCAAGAGGACCTCTTCTGCTTTCTAGTCTTTAGGGTGGTCCTGGTCAAGGCCACATTTACTTGGGCAGCATCAAGACATAAAATGTACCAGTTATGATTTTTGTTTCCTATTCATTTGTGCACCAAGCCCTGGAGGAGAGGACAGATGGCATTACATAGTTACATAGATAATCAAGATGAAAAAAAAGTACAACTAGTTCAACCAATAAAAGAAACAAATAAACTCCATATATGGGAATCCAATTCCTACAGTTGATCCAGAGGAAGGTAAAAAAACATTCCTATAACACACTGTCTAATTTCCTCCAAAAAAAAATGTCCAAAGTCAAAGTCGGATGTTTCCTGGATCAACAGTCTCTTGTATTATTACCTATGAATGTTAATCACTTCAGCCCCGGAAGGATTTCCCAGTTTAGGACCAGAGCACTTTTTGCGATTCGGCACTATGTTGCTTTAACTGACAATTGCGCGGTTGTGCGACGTTGTACCCAAACAAAATTTGTGTCATTTTTTTCCCACAAATAGAGCTTTCTTTTGGTGGTATTTAATCACCTCTGCGTCATTTCCGATCACCGCTATAAACAAAAAAAGAGTGACAATTTTGCAAATAAAACAATATTTCTTACTTTTTGCTAAAATATATATATAAAAATTTTTTTTAGTGGTACTGCGATATTGCGGCGGACATGTCGGACCAATTTGACACTTTTTTGGCACCATTGGCACTTATACAGCGATCAGTGCTATGAAAATGCATTGATTACTGTATAAATGCCATTGGCAGTAAAGGGGTTAACCTGGAGGGGGAGATCTAAGGGTTAACTGTGTTCCCTCAGTGTGTTCTAACTTTATGGGGGCTGGGCTGGCAGGGGGAGGGGAGTGATCACGGCTCCCATATACAGGGAGTCTGTGATCACAGCCCTTCCCCCTCTGTCAGAATGGAGAACAGTGTTTACATACACGGACCTCCGTTCTCTCACTGCAGGGGAGCCATCACGGGTAGCCAGCGGTGATCGAGTCCACCCTACCCGCTCCCTGGAACACAGTGAGTGCGCCTCCACGGCGCACGCTCACAATACGCATTCTCGCGGCCGCCGTCACGTGACTGCGTTTCGCGATAACGAACCATGTTGCCGCCGTCAAGCCACGGCAGGCGGTCGGCAACTGCTTAATATCCAGTTGTATTTTGTGCATTTAGGAATGCTTCCAGCTCTTTTTTAATACAATCTACTGAGCTGACCAAAACTAGTTCCTATCCTATTCCACCTTTAAAGTAATACTAAAGTCTTGTTTTTTTTTTTTTGTTTAAAAATAACAAACATGTTATACTTTCCTGCTCTGTGGTTTTTCACAGAGCAGCCCAGATCTTCCTCTTCTTGGGTCCCTCGCTGGCACTCCTGGCCCCTCCCTCCTGCTTGCAATGGGGGGCACCACTGCTCCATTCAGACACAGAGCCGTGGCTTGGCCCCGTTCGCTCTCTCCTCATTGGCTCACTGGCTTTGATTGACAGCAGGTGGAGCCAATAGAACACGCTGCTGTGTCTCAGCCAATGAGGAAGGAGAGTCCCGGACAGCCGAGTCTCTTGTGCAACATCATTGGAATGAGATGGGGCTCAGGTAAGTATTAGGGGGGCTGAGGTGGCTGCTGTACACTGAAGGTTTTTTATCGTAATGCATAGAATTCATTAAGATAATAAACCTTCTGGCTTTAGAACCACTTTAATTACACCTGCCAGCATAGTATAATTACTGTTGCCAGGTGTAATACATATACAAAATATATACACTATGTTACCAAAAGTATTGGGACACCTGCCTTTACACGCACATGAAATTTAATGGCATCCCGGTCTTAGTCCATGGAGTTCAATATTGAGTTGGCCCACCCTTTGCAGCTATAACAGCTTCAACTCTTCTGGGAAGGCTGTCCACAAGGTTTAGGAGTGTCTATGGGAATGTTTGACCATTCTTCCAGAAGTGCATTTGTGAGGTCAGGCACTGATGTTGGATGAGAAGGCCCGGCTCACAGTCTGCCCTCTAATTCATCCCAAAGGTGTTCTATCAGGTTGAGGTCAGGACTCTGTGCAGGCCATTCAAGTTTCTCCACCCCAATCTCGCCCATCCAAGTCTTTATGGACCTTGCTTTGTGCACTGGTCCAAATTATTTGGTGGTGGGGGGATTATGGTGTGGGGTTGTCAAGGGTTGGCCTTGGCCCCTTAGTTCCAGTGAAGGGAACTCTTAAGGCGTCAGCATACCAAAGACATTTTGGACAATTTCATGCTCCGAGCTTTGTGGGAACAGTTTGAGATTGGCCCTTTCCTGTTCCAACATGACTGTGCACCAGTGCACAAAGCAAGGTCCATAAAGACATGGATGAGCAAGTTTGGGGTGGAGGAATTTGACTGGCCTGCACAGAGTCCTGACCTCAACCCGATAGAACACCTTTGGGATGAATTAGAGCGGAGACTGCAAGGCAGGCCTTCTCTCCAACATCAGTCCCTGACTTCACAAATGCGCTTCTGGAAGAATGGTCAAACATTCCCATAGACACTCCTAAACCTTGTGGACAGCCTTCCCAGAAGAGTTGAAGCTGTTTTAGCTGCAAAGGGTGGGCCAACTCAATATGGAACCCTACGAATTAGGGTTCATGTGCGTGTAAAGGTAGGTGTCTCATTACTTTTGGTAATATTGTGTATATATTCAATAAAAAATAGAGTATTATATAGTGTTTGTGTACATTAAAATTAATTTAAGTGTATTTTCTCCTGAAAAGGTGTGTTTTATAAACAGCTGCACATATATTGTGTGATGTAAAAAAATACAACAGTCACCATTTTATTCTTCAGGACCTCTGTTTTCAGAAAATATATGTTTGGGGGTTCTAAGTAATTCTTTAGCAAAAAATGCATATTTTATGTAGCGGTACCCCTAAAGGAGCTGCTAATGAAATTTGTATTTGATCCCGGGCCTCCCTCTGATTATTCCTGTGGCCAGTCACCATGGATTTTCACACTGCCAGGTGCACACACACAACCCTGCTTGTTTTCAATGATCAGTCTAGGGCAGGGATAAGCAATAAGCGGACCTCCAGCTGTTGCAAAACTACAAGTCCCATCATGCCTCTGCCTCTGGGTGTCATGCTTGTGGCTGTCAGAGGCTTGCTATGCCTCATGGGACTTGTAGTTCTGCAACAGCTGGAGGTCCGCTAATTGCATATCCCTGGTCTAGGGGATGAGTTTTCAATGCTTTATTGTAGAACTTGGATAGGAGAAGGGAAAGCAAAGGATACTCCAAGTTCACTGACTTCTGATGAAGACAACTTCTCCCTAGCTCTGAATAGCAGGCTGATCTCAGTGGTGCACTTAACAACTGGTCCTAATGAAACAAGTCCATCTTTAAGCAATAAAGGACAGGCAGGACTTTGCTTCTTCAAGACACTCATCAGTTTCTCCTTTCTAACTCAGTGTAGCAGATTACCAAAGCATTTTATGGCAGGAAGACTTAGTAGAACAGGTCCCTTTTTAAGCAGTAAGGACAGAATAAGCGGACTCTGTACTTCAAGACAATCACCAGTGTCTCCTTTCTAGCTGGCACACCCAATTAAGCTGATTATGAGGGCAGGGGGAAATTCTAGCAACACAGTCGCAGGAATCCTCTCACAAGTCTGTACTCACACCATGTCCCGGGACAGTCGGTAGCCCTTTCTTTGTCAACTTTCAAGCGACACTTTGCCACTGTGATATCAGACCGAATCCAAGGACATCTTTCCTTTGTCAGCTTCTAAAGAAATCTGGGCTGCAGCTTCAGCATCCGGATAGGCCTCAACTAGGCCTAGCAGCCGGCAGCCTCCTGGATAGGCCCTCAGGCCTTGCAGCCAGGAGCTAAACACACGCCTCCACCCCTCAGGTATGGGTGGGCTGGAACTCCTCACCTTGAGCCCATGTGCTCCATTTTTATATGAAGGTGTTCACCCAAGATGCATTAGGGACCACTCCCCTACTAGTTGGTCAGAACCACCCTCAAATACACCTGCTGTCACTGGCTGGGTTTTTTTTCCCCACTGCCCAATAGGAACACATGCTACTGGACAGCGTAAAACCTTCCAGACCGTATGAATCAGCACCAGAGCACACTGAGCAGACCTTACTCAAATCAAGGCTCTCTGATAAGCAGATAGCACATACATTTGCCTGTCTGCTCTCCTGTTAAGCAGAGAGAGCCAAAAACTATATACACTTACTAGTACCCAAACTAGGAGGGCGCTACATCTAAAATGTGTGCAAAAAATAAAAAAATGTCCCCGGTAGACAAATGGTTAAAGTTTTTTTTGCAATATCCTGAGAAATAAAACAAAACAAAAAAAATAACGGACTGACTTGCAATATCCAACATCTGTTGAGCTCCACTTTTAAACATATTTGTCTCCCAAGACTCTATACCAGGCATCCTCAAACTATGGCCCTCCAGCTGTTGCAGAACTACACATCCCATGAGGCATTGTAAAATTCTGACATTCACAGACATGACTAGGCATGATGGGAATTATAGTTCCTGAACAACTGGAGGGCCATAGTTTTAGGACCCCCTGCTCTATACAATATTTGAGGTGGTGTCATGGATAAGCCTGGTGGTCAAATTTTGGGACATATTAGAGGGCTCTTAACAGTTATTTAGACATAGGTGTCTTAAACAACGTGAGTGTACATAAGTCCTGTCCAACAGCCAAGGTTGTTTCATGGGTAGATAGAGCTATACTTTAACTTCTGCTAAATCCTTGACAGGCTGCCACACGTCTCTTATTTTTATACAATGAATTCTTTCTCTATTTTCCCAAAGCTACACAATGACCCTTCATGTGTTGATTTGTATCAGTAGGTTATAATGACCCAACTGCTATAAAACTTCACTACATATTAACATGGTAATTAAAGGCAAGAATTTAGGTGTCAGTCTCAGTGGTAACACTTTCTCACTTTTGAATGGGAATAATTCTCCGGTAGACCAAGAGGACCTCTTCTGCTTTCTAGTCTTCAGGGTGGTCCTGGTCAAGGCCACATTTACTTGGGCAACATCAAGACATAAAATGTAGCAGTTATGATTTTTGTTTTCTATTAATTTGTGCATCAATCTAGAAAAAGCTCTGGAGCAGGGGACAGGGGGCATTGCATAGTTACATAATTACACAGATAACAAAAAATGTACAACTAGTTTAACCAATAAAATAAACAAATAAGCTCTATATACGGGAATCCTATTCCCACAGTTGATCCAGAGAAAGATAAAAACATTCCTATAACACAAAGTCTGATTTGCAATAAAAAAAAATTCCTTCCAGGATGTCCAAACTCAATCGGAAATTCCCTGGATCAACAATCCCCTGTGTTATTACCTATGAATGTTAATATTCAGTTATATTTTTTGCATTCAGGAATGCTTCCAGCTATTTTTCAATACAATCGACTATTCCACCTTTAATTACTCCTGCCAACATTAACCACTTCAGCCCTGGAAGGATTTACCCCCTTCCTGACCGAAGCACGTTTTGCGTTTCTGAACTGCGTCGCTTTAACTGACAATTGCGCGGTCGTGCGACGTTATACCCAAAGGAAATTTGCGTCCTTTTTTTCCCACAAATAGCTTTTTTTGGTGGTATTTGATCACCTCTGCATCATTTCTGATCACTGCAATAAACAAAAAAAGAGCGACAATTTTGCAAAAAAAAAACAGTTTTTCTTACTTTTTGCTAAAATACAAATCCCAAAAAAAAAATATAAAGAACATTTTTTTCATCGGTTTTGGCCGATTTATATTCTTCCTCATATTTTTGGTAAAAAAAATCGCAATCGGCGTTCATTGATTGGTTTGCGCAAAAGTGGCTGCATTTACGGACGATGAGAATTCATTTCTGGGGTTTTGTATTTATTTTTTTATTTTTTACTAGTAGTGGTGGCGATCTGCGATTTTTAGCAGTACTGCGATATTGCGGCGGACATGTCAGACCATTTTGACACTTTTTTGGGACAAATGACATTTATACAGCGATCAGAAATTTAAATGTCCACTGATTACTGTATAAATGTCATTGGCAGTGAAGGGGTTAACCTGCAGGGTGTAGTGAAGGGATTAACTGTGTTCCCTGGGTGTGTTCTAACTGTGGGGGGGGGGGGGGCTGGGCTACCATGAGCATAAGAGATCTAACTGATCTCAGTGACAGGGATTAGTAGATCTCCTATGCCCACACTAACAGAGCGGAAAACCGCCGTGTTTACATCAGCGGTTCCCCGTTCTTTGGCTGTGGTCGCTCATTGCGGCTCGCCGGCGGACATCGGGTCCGCCCGAGCCGCGGACACACTCAGGAGTACGGCGGGCGCGCACGCGCCCCCTAGCGGCCACCCGCAGATCGCCGTTTTTTACGGCGATTCGCGGTAAACATCCACGCTGCTGCCGTAAATCTACAACGCGCAGTGTTGAAGTGCTTAATTATATTATATTATACAGTTGTGCTCATAAGTTTACATACCCTGGCATAATTTATGATTTCTTGGCCATTTTTCAGAGAATATGAATGAGAACACAAAAGCATTTCTTTCACTCAGGGTTAGTGTTTGGCTGAAGCCATTTATTATCAATCAACTGTGTTCACTCTTTTTAAATCATAATGACAACAGAAACTACCCAAATGACCCTGATCAAAAGTTTACATACCCCAGTTCTTAATAGCGTGTATTGCCTCCTTTAACATCAATGACAGCTTGAAGTCTTTTGTGGTATTTGTTGATGAGGCTCTTTATTTTCTAAGATGGTAAATCTGCCCATTCCTCTTGGTAAAAAGCCTCCAGTTTCTGGAAATCCTTGGGCTGTCTTGCATGAACTGCACGTTTGAGATCTCCCCAGAGTGGCTCAATGATATTGAGGTCAGGAGACTGAGATGGCCACTCCAGAACCTTCACTTTATTCTGCTGTAGCCAATGACAGGTCGACTTGGCCTTGTGTTTTGGATGATTGTCATGTTGGAATGTCCAAGTACGTCCCATGCACAGCTTCCTGGTTAATGAATGCAAATGTTCCTCCAGTATTTTTCGATGACAAACTGCATTTATCTTGCCATCAATTTTGACCAAATTTCCTGTGCCTTTGTAGTTCACACATCCCCAAAACATCAGGGATCCAACTCTGTGTTTCACAGTAGGAATGGTGTACCTTTCATCATAGAAGTAGCAATAGTGTAGGAATGGCGCTGTCTACCAATAGGTATAGGGTAGTAAACTGGAATATCCAATGTCACTAAAGTATGTGTAACAAATAATCGGTAATAAATAGCGTCCGTAAAAATGCCGTAAAATGTCCGTAAAAGTCCGTAATAATAAATCAATGTTTAAAAGCCAGCTAAAACATTAATAAGATTGTTACAACTAGAGAAGATGATGAGGTAGTGGCACAAGAAATATCTTAGGATTAAAAGGAGAAGTATAAACTCATATAAAACATTGTATCAAAGAGTACCCGTAAAAATCAGTAAAATATCCACACCGCTCAGTAATGATGGTAATAAGTAAATATACAGGGAGTGCAGAATTATTAGGCAAGTTGTATTTTTGAGGAATAATTTTATTATTGAACAACAACCATGTTCTCAATGATTCCAAAAACTCATTAATATCAAAGCTGAATATTTTTGGAAGTAGTTTTTAGTTTGTTTTTAGTTGTAGCTATTTTAGGAGGATATCTGTGTGTGCAGGTGACTATTACTGTGCATAATTATTAGGCAAAAAACAAATATATACCCATTTCAATTATTTATTTTCAGCAGTGAAACCAATATAACATCTCAAAATTCACAAATATACATTTCTGACATTCAAAAACAAAACAAAAACAAATCAGTGACCAATATAGCCACCTTTCTTTGCAAGGACACTCAAAAGCCTGCCATCCATGGATTCTGTCAGTGTTTTGATCTGTTCACCATCAACATTGCGTGCAGCAGCAACCACAGCCTCCCAGACACTGTTCAGAGAGGTGTACTGTTTTCCCTCCTTGTAAATCTCACATTTCATGATGGACCACAGGTTCTCTATGGGGTTCAGATCAGGTGAACAAGGAGGCCAAGTCAT
>BLSH010337864.1:543803-559571 GCA_018402905.1 Glandirana rugosa | reverse complement strand
TATATATTAACAAATCATTTAATTGGGCGTTTTTGAGTGTATGCAAGTGTCTGAAAATGACTATCCGTCTTGAAGAAACAGACAGTAGGTAGTCGATTATGAAAACAAAGAGGATATAATTACAACTTCGAAAAAGATAATTCAGTAAAAAATGGTCATAAAATCTCCCGTATATGTGACACACGTCTTAATAATCCGTTTACTCATAAAACTGGTGTAGTAGGAGAAATACGTACAACAGAATGAGGTTCGACATATCCGAGCTTTCGGATGATGGTTAATTCGTATAATCCACTACACGTAGAGTCATTACTCTTCCCCACACCAAATTACTGTAGTTGTGGGATATAGTCCATACGTATTAATAATCCGTTGGTGCTGCATCCCTCTGCAAGATATCTCACTATTTTTGACTTTTCGGAGCCTGTCAAGTCCTTCTTTAGACCCATTTTGCCAAAGGAAAGGAAGTTGCCTAATAATTATGCATACCTGATATAGGGTGTTGATGTCATTAAACCACACCCCTTCTCATTACTGAGATGCACATCACCTAATATGCTTAATTGGTAGTAGGCTTTCGAGCCTATACAGCTTGGAGTAAGACAACATGCATAAAGAGGATGATGTGGTCAAAATACTCATTTGCCTAATAATTCTGCACACAGTGTATATGCCCTCTAAAATACTGGTAAAAAATGACTTAATAGAAAAAGCTTCAACATTAATATAGGAGAAACAAAAGTATTAGCTGATGGATGACAGACAAAGAAGTTCTGCCTATCAGTAAAAGTCTGTGAACGTATGTGAGTTTTTGCGGGTTAATTTACTAAACAATTATATATCAAACAACCTGAGTGAACAAAGGGTTGAGAAAGCTGCGCTGAGGAGGTCTATTTAAGTCCCAACCAAATCATAGTATGCTGTTGAGTGTAGCTTAAGTCCTTTGTTTTCCCCACGATTATGGGTGAAAATACCGAACTTCAGTAACTTCCAAAATTACAAGGGTGATGATAGATGCAGTAGTTCCCAAATAAAGTGACTTCAGTGCTGATCCAAACATCAGAAAATCAAGGTGACTTCCGTGCTTCCCAGCATGTGTCCCCACTTACCAAAATTTTCTCACCCCTGCAGGGGTACACGCCTCGGTAAATGGGGTCTTGGGGTCCTCCTTCAGGGGGTCCAGGTAGATCCTCTCTGTTGTCCTCTCCTGGGTCTCCTCTTCCGGTTTCCAGGGGAATCCTCCTTCGGGTTAAAAGCTCAGGTAGGGGATGCAGCAAGAAAGGAAAATGGAATCCACGATGGTGAAGTACGTTTGTGCAAAGAATTTATTTAAATAAAAGTAAAAGCTTGTCCATATAAAAATCTCAACCGCTTTCCAGTAAAAATGGAGTAAACACATAGAGGCAGGGTAGAACCCGCTTTGAGGAAGGTAGGAGCCCCTTCCTTCCTCCTCGTTGTGCGTTCCAGCGATCAGTGCTCCAAAACATGCCAACATGTACTGTGACATACTGAAGCAGTGCATGGTCCCCTCCCTTCGGAGACTGGGCTGCATGGCAGTATTCTAACATGGTAACAACCCCAAACACACCTCCGAGATGACCACTGCCTTGCTAAAGAAGCTGAGGGTAAAGCTAATGGACTTGTCAAGCATGTCTCCAGACCTAAACCCTATTGAGCATCTGTGGGGCATCCTCAAACGGAAGGTGGAGGAGCGCAAGGTCTCTAACATCCACCAGCTCTGTGATGTCGTCATGGAGAGGTGGAAGAGGACTCCAGTAGCAACCTGTGAAGCTCTGGTGAACACAAAATATTGACACTTTGGACCCAATCTGGACATTTTCACCTCCGGGTGTACTCACTTTTGTTGCCAGTGGTTTAGACATTAATGGCTGTGTGTTGAGTTATTTTGAGGGGACAGCAAATTTACACTGTTATACAAGCTGTACACTCACTACTTTACATTGTAGCAAAGTGTCATTTCTTCAGTGTTGTCACATGAAAAGATATAATAAAATATTTACAAAAATGTGAGGGGTGTACTCACTTTTGTGAGATACTGTATATATATCTATATCATTTTTTTTCATAAACATATAAAGCATAGGATTTTGAGCTTCACGTAAAGAATTTTTTTCACACATTTGGGCTGAGCAGAGGTGAACATGGGCGGGTCCAGAGGGATAGCTCCCCCAGGCACAAAATTCTAAAAGTATTGCATCCAGGGGTTAGGAGGATGCAATAATTGCCTTACCCTGGATATTGAATGCCCATGCTATGCCATTGTAGGGTACCGGGAAGCTATCAAAGCTGACAATCATAGGCAGTGGAGGCATTCTCTGGCCCACATCACACCCTTTGCATAGATCAGTTTCAAGGTGGGGAATGCCTCTGCCGCCTATGATTCAATGTTAGTTTGACAGTATAGCACCTACCCAAACTTTCCGGGAGCTAATGGTGACTACCAGAGACAGGGAGGGCTGACATCGCTTCTCAGGGCTGAATTCATGGCTATAATGGGTTTGGAACAGAAATTGGGCGCCAGTCACTTTAGATATATTCAATGCTTTAGAACTTGAAAAGAAATAGTAGGAGAGAGGGTTATGGGAGGTTTCAGATACCAGTTGCAGATCACTTACAGATTCCTTGAATCCAGAGGTAAAACAGCTTTCTCTTTTAGCAGATCTTGAATGACTGGATAGGCCTCTCACGCAGACCTAGAAGGCGGTAGAATTCCCGGACAAGCCTCTCTCACAGACTTAGCAGCCAGTAGAACTCCTGGATAGGCCTCTCTCATAGAGCTAGCAGCCAGAGGACTCCTGGATAGGCCTCTCTCACAGACTTAGCAGCCAGGAGCTAGTTACCATGATTTAGATTGTATAATAGGATTCAGCTTCACAGTGTCAGAACCTTTAAGCCGACCCGGCAACACTGTAAGTGCAGTTTTAGATATAGGTGCATCCTCCAAACGGGTCACCAGGCCCTCCTGGGAGACTTTATTCTGGCTCTCTCCAGCAAGGGTCCTCTCGTGGATCTTCTTAGCTTGGCTTGGCTTCTTGCTCGCTGGGCAAAACAGCCTAAGGATCACTTCAGGAACAGTAGGCCCCAGACAGGCTTCTGGGCCTACTTGTCCCCAGGCCAGGAGGGTCCCGGGGTAGAAGAGAGCAAGCACATGGCACCGCCCAAATAAATACCCCCTTCCCAGCATGCACAATGGCCAGGAACCTCCTACTGGGATGTTCTTGAAGAAGAATAATTATTCATAACTCAACCTAGTCGTACTTCTCATACTGGCCTGTGGCACCAATGACACCTACTGGCGACAGTGAGAAATGCACAACTCAATTGAGATTACAGCAGAACCAAATAAACTATGCAAACAGTCTGAGCTGTTTACAACTCAGCCAAAAAACAAAATGTACACTATAGCCCCATTTTTAGGAACAGGGGGCTACAGCAGCTTTTAGGTGGCATAGATTGGGTGGGTTTGGAGTTGTTTCATCACATCCCTACCCAGGAGGGCACCCTGGTCACTGGCAACCCACACTATGCCAACTTCAGTGCATAGCGAGTTGGAAGAGGTGTGACTCTCACACATCCTCGTATAATTTACTTACCTCTCTACCCCTAGTTTAAACCCAGCTACAGGTATTAGATTCTTCTATTTTTACTATCTTACAACCTGTACACACACCCCACCTCACACTTGAAGTGTAAAGTATGGCGCCCAGCTAAAACTATTTTGGGGATTACTGGGACACCAAATATATCCCAGTCTGGTCTAATTGAAAAGCTGATTGAACTCAATAGTACGGAAGACCTGTCAACTTGTCTCGCTCTCACAACGCATAGAGTGACACAACTATTTATTATTCACAGAGAGTATCATACGCCTGACTTTCTTTATAGAATGGTCTCAGTGTGAATTCATGATGCAGCCACCCACAAGTTAATCTTATACACGTATTATGGAAATGCCCAAAGCTCAGACACTATTGGAACACGGTCATTACAACCTTAAAGTGGTTGTAAATCTCAGACGTGAAATATGAACACAGCTTCTCCCTCTATAGTGTGTACTTCTCTCAATCCAGAGCACTAAGTGTCATTTCTGTCTGCTGCCTTATTCCTCTGCTATCAGCATGAATTACTTCTGACAAGTTTTCCTGACACCAAGAGAAAAATGTTGATGGGGAGGGATCTCCAGCTGATTGACAGCCTCAGCTCTGTTTCTGTGTGCTGTATGGAGGGAGGTGTTTCCCTTCCCTCCAATCAGCTCTCAGAGCTCTCCTCACTGAGCTCTGTAGAGTGTAACTTCAGCTCTCTACCCCATGTTTTCTGAAAGCTCAAACAGCTCCTTTTTGAAGAAGGATTTGTTTCATCTCTCTGTATCATCTGAGGCCAGTCACTTCACTGGGTATATGTAAGGGTTTACAACCACTTTAAATGATCTTTATGATATCACTCTAACCCCTGACCCTACTATCTATATCTTGGCCCGTGTTGAATCCACAGTTTTTTTAGATAACAACCTATCCTTAGTTGCTACATGATAACAGCATTAACTTCTTCGCAACACAATAGAGTTGATTTGCTAAAACTGGATTGTGCAGAATTTGGTGCAGTTGTGCATGGTAGCCAATTAGCTTCTAACTTCAGCTTGTTCAATTAAGCTTTGACAAAAAAAAAAAACTGGAAGCTGATTGGTTTCTATGCAGAGCTGCACCAGATTTTGCACTCCCCAGTTTTAGTAAATCAACCCAAATGTGTAAACTTGACATAATATGGTCTAGATGGTTAGACATGATGTTACTGTTTTCTGTTGAGAACTTTGAATTTAATGTAAACTGTGTGTAGGCAGGTGCAGGTAACTAGTCTGCCACTGGGTGGCCCTGTGCCAGTATAGTGTCTGGTTACAGCAGACAGTGCCATCAGGTTTTAGGCCCCTTTTAGTTAGAGCCCTTCTGCAGTAATGTCATGGGTGTGTCCGTGCCCAGTTATTAGCTGGTTTGGAAGGAGCTCTAGTGCACTTGGGGCATGGGAGCTAAACACCCCACACCAGCACAGATATAACCAGCACATGCCGGCTTTGAAGAGGGCAGGAGGCCAGGGAGAAGTAGACCTGCACATAGGAGAGCCGGCTGTAGACTTCCTGGTCCTTATGGAGGTGGGGGCTAAGGCGGATTGCAAAAGGCCTTTTAGGCAAGGCCAAGGCAAGGGTTTGCTGAGTGAGGCCCAGAAAAGGTGTACTAATGGGGGAGGTGACTACAGAAAGCACAGTCCTGTGAGTACTAATGACCTCTGGTTAGGAGGAGATGACTGCTAAAAGTTCTGCATATGCTTTCACATATGACTACTGCAGACCATACACTAAATTTGATTGACTAGCAATTCTGGAGTGTACAATATGTCAAGGTGATGTGACTATTATACCATTACCTGAATTCCATCGGCAAAGTGCAACAATTCTACTCATGGGTGGACATTCTTTCCTTGGGATATAAAGGTCAAGGGCTGTGAATGTTGTGTGGAGGCCTCTGGCATGTAGTGGGGCACAAGATGGCGGAGGGTTCAGCCTCAGTAGGAGGGGCAGTGTTCTAGCAGGACAGGAGCAGGTATAGGGACTTGATCCCAATTCTATGTTTGCTCAGATGCTTTGGAGGGCAATGGAGGGATTATGGGGTCTCACAGACCCCTGATCTCTCAATAAACAATGCTTGTGAATGCCCCGGCCATCACAAGGGATGTTGTTCATCCCTTGTGATAGAAATAAAGTTAAAAAAAAAAAAATGAAAGAAAGTTTAAAAAAAACCCCCAAATCAATAATAATAATAATAATAATAATAATAATAAAAAAACATACAGTGCCCCTGTCCCTCTGTGCTCATGCAGGCATGTGTGTAGTACTCATATGTAAATGGTGATTACACCAAACATATGGTATCACCGTGAATGTCAGAGTGAGGGCAGTCATTTTAGTACAAGAGCTCATGTTTAACTCTAAACTAGTAACCTGTAAAGGCTTTAACCACTTCCCTGCCCGCCGTATGCAAAATGACGGCTGCAGAGTGGTTCTATTATCCTGACTGGGCATCCTGGGCCGTCCAGCAGGATAAGCCAATCATGCACGCCCACGTGGACGCGCGGCGATCGGTAGTGCGGCGTGTTGCTCCAACACACCGCATCTCTGATCTTGGTAAATAGCCTATGATCATGTGATCAACTGTGTCCAATCACAGCTGGTCACATCGTAACCAGGAAGTGCAGTTTATCGGCTTTTCCTCTATCAGTGCCCACCAGGGATGCCAATCAGTGCCCATTAGGGATACCAATAAGTGCCCATCAATAATGCGCCTATCAGTGCCATCTATCAGTGCCCATTAGTGCTGCCTATCAGTGCCACCTATAAGTGCCCATCAATGCGGCCTATCTGTGCCCATCAGTGCTGCCTATCAGTGCCCATCAGTGCCACCTATCAGTGCCACCTAACAGTGCCCATCAGTGCTGCATATTAGCGCGACCTATCAGTGCCCATCAGTGCTGCATATCAGTGCCACCTCATCAGTGCAGCCTCATCACTGCTCATCAGTGAAGGAGAAAACCTACTTGCTTACAACATTTTATAACAGAAACAAAGAAAAACTTTTTTTTTCAAAAATTTTGATCTTTTTTTATTTGTTTAGCAAAATATTAAAGCTAAAAATTTTGAAAAAAAAAGTTTTCTTCCTTTCTGTTATACAATGTTATGAATAAGTAGATTTTCTCCTTTACTGATGAGCACCGATGAGGTGGCACTGATATGCAGCACTGATGGGCACGGAAAGGTGGCACTGAAAAAGAAAGCTCTATATTTGGGAAGAAAATGATAAAAATGTAATTTGGGTACAGCATTGAGTGACCGCGCAATTATCATTCAAAGTGCGACAGCGCTGAAATCTGAAGATTGTCCTGGGCAGGAAGGGGATGAAAGTGTTCTGTATTGAAGTGGCTAAAAACATTACATATGGATATTTTTAGGTAGTTTATCACCATGTCATAGGCGTGTAAAATGTTACATCTTGACGTGTGGTATGTGTGCGCAATATCATTTTTATATTTTACCAAAAAGTGTTCTTATATTGCAAAGAATTAAGGAGTAGTGGGTGTGGCGCTGCTCTGCTAATAATGTAATGTAATGTGTGTGTGTGATTACTTTTAACACATAAATTAAAATAAAATGAAATATGTTCAAAAAAGTTTCTGGTGCTCTGTGATTTGCAATGTGGTATCCATATGAAACTACACACTTAAATTACCAATACTGAATCGCTGAAAAATATTCAAATAATTTTGTAAAGTGACGGGTGCTCTTATGGACCAGATATTAAGTAATTGTAGTGCCCCCCCCCCCCAAGTTCCATGGACCCGCTGGTGACCCCCAGAGATAGCAAGGGGCCAACATTCCTCCTCAGGGTGCAGGTTTCTAGGCTTGGTGGGTGGTGAACAAGGTAGAAAGATGGGTGTCAGTCACTTTTATGCTTGAACAAAGAGAAGTTTTATTTCTTATAACAGGAAAAATATGGGAGAGAGGGGTAGGGCACAGGACACCCTTAGTCAAATACAGCAGTAACTAGCAGATTGACAGACTCCTTAGACTAAAATGTAACAACAGGTAAAAAGCAGCACAGGAAAAAATCCTTTAACCAGTACAGATCCGCGCTATAGCCGAAAGACGGCTACAGTGTGGATCTCAATTGCCGGGGCGACATCCATGAATGTCCGTCCCTTTGCATGCTCTTCGCCCACAATCGCAGCCCAGAAGATCTGTGATCACGGTGTCCCTTGGACACAGCCAATCACAGATCATGGTAAATGGTCAATCACAGCGGCCATTTACCACGTGATCGGCGGGTCCAATGAGAGATCTCAAATGTAAATGTATGAGATAATCTCTCGCTGACGGCTTTCTCTCCTCACACAGACACCGCTGTGTGGGGAGAGAATGAGCGATCTGTGCTGCCAGCATTACAGTGAGTTAAACACTACTCAATCAATGTCATCAGTGCCATCAGTTATGAGTGTCACGTGTCATCACTGCTACCTGACCTGTCATCAGTGCCACGTGTCATCAGTGCCACCTGACATCTGTGCCACCTTACATCAGTCCCATCAGTGCCAGGTGTCATCAGTGCCATAAGTGCCCATCAGTGTCAACTCTTTAGTGCCATATGTGTCATCAATGCCAATTAGTGCTGCAACAATGGCACAAAGATCTTTTTCTGCTGAGGAGGCCTACAATATTCTTGCGGCCGACGAGAGCAACGGAGAGCTCTCTCCTGCAGGTTCCTCTGAGCCTGAGTCTGATATGACCTACGATCCAGTCTCAAGTAGCGAATCACAGCAGGACTCAGATTAGGAATATTGTCCACCCGCCAGACGAAGTCACGTTGGTGAGGAGGCAATACCGTCCACCAGCACCGCTGTGCCATCCACCAGCACCCCAGTGCCATCCACCAGCACCGCTGTGCTATTCACTAGCACCCCAGTGCCATCCACCAGCCCCCCCAGTGCCATCCACCAGCAATGCTGTACCTCGGTTAGGTCCCATGCCGGCCTTCCCTATTCACTTCAGCACCCCTTGTGACTTCATCCTAATTCAGGAGGAGCTAGGATTCCTCCTTTCACTGCCCAGCCAGGAGTCCAGGTGGACACAGACAATTTCTCACCAATGAATTTCTTTGATTTGGTTTTCACAGAGGACATGCTAACCCCTTTGAGTGGAGAGACATAACGGTTGAAGAGTCCAAAACTTCTTTGGGCCTCACGTTCTGCATGGGACTTAACAAAAAAAATGAACTGCGCTCCTATTGGTGCACCCACCCCATCTACCACATGCTGGTCTTCTCAACAATAAAGTTAAATGATAATACCCAGTGCCCTCCCCGAAATGCCCAAAATTATGACCAGCTTTAAAAAATTTGCCCAATTCTCCACTATTTTTCAGAAGTATTGCC
Organism: Glandirana rugosa; assembly: GCA_018402905.1. Lineage (NCBI taxonomy): Eukaryota > Metazoa > Chordata > Amphibia > Anura > Ranidae > Glandirana > Glandirana rugosa. Next base: position 550,581 of record BLSH010337864.1, on the reverse strand, counting down.
CCAATTGTTTACGCCGGACCAGCATACGTATATGTATTGATGAAGCCCGCTATGGGGTGAAAGTATATAAATTGTGTGACCGAACCATGGGGTACATTTACGCCTTCAAAGTGTACGAAGGCAAGGACTCCCAGCTGCACCCCCCTAATTGCCCAGACTATTTAGGTTCAAGCGGGAAAATCATTTGGGAACTCATTTACCCGCTCCTGGAGAAAGGCTACCACCTGTATGTCGATAACTTTTATACAAGTTTACTCCTGTTCCGGAACCTTTACAGGAAGAGTATGCCAGCATGTGGCACAGTCAGAAAAAATAGGATGGGCTTTCCTCAAAGACTTGTCAACAGGAGGTTTAGAAAAGGAGAGACGGCGAGTCTGCGGAATGAGGAAATTCTGGCTGTGAAGTGGAGGGACTGGAAGGGATGTATATATGTTATCGTCAATACATAACAATTTGTTTGTGGAGATCCCCAGAAGGAATGGCCCAATACAAAAACCAACCTGTATCCACGAGTACAACTTATATAAGGGAGGAGTCGACCTAAACCACCAAATGATGGAACCCTATCTATCTCCCTGAAGAACATACCACTGGTATAAAAAAGTTGCACTCTATTTTTTTCATTTGGCCATGTACAACACCTATGTACTATACCGCAATTCCACAGTAAACCCCAAACCCTTCCTTGGCTACCAGGAGGATATCATCACCAAACTTCTATACCCCAACAGCCCACCAGAAAATATTAGATCCGATGTGTGTAGCAGACTCTCCAAACGCCATTTCCCCGATAAAATACCTCCTAGACCAACAGGACAAAAAAGCCAGAAAAGATGCCGGGTGTGCTCTAGTGGAGGAGTTAGAAGAGACACCACTTATTATTGTGCCCAGTGCCCTTCCCAACCAGGTCTCTGCATAGGTGACTGCTTCCGGCGTTATCACACTCTAGTCAATTATTATTGATTCCTCAGTTCCTGTTCCAGTTCGCACCCCTTATGCCACTGCTTACTCTTGAACTGACCCTGGCTTGTTTTTTGACCACACCTTTGCCTGCCGCTTTTGTACATACCTTTGCCTGCTCTGGAACTGACCCTGGCTTGTTATTCGACCATGCTTCTGCCTACTGATTTTGTACATACTTCTGCCTGATCTGGAACTGACCCTGGATTGTTATTCAACCACGCTTCTGCTTACCGATTATGTACATACCTCTGCCTGATCTGGAACTGACCCTGGACTGTTTGACCATGCTTTTTGCCTGCCTCTTGGACTGATCTTGTACCCTGCAACTGGAGTAGTGGAATTCACAACACAGGGGTCTCACATATGTGAGGGGCTCCAGAATGTTTTTTCTGGAAGAAGAAAACATTGTTTTTGTTTTCTCTCTCCCAGATTAGGGTCTGGAGACTCATAGGCTTTAAAGAGATTTGAGTGGGAGAAGCCTCTACCCCTCTCTCCATCCTGTCTTGACCGAGGCCCTACTTCTGCCTGCTGTCTGCAGGACTTACTGCCATCATGCCTCTGCCTGCTGCATGAACTGACCACACCTCTGCTGCTACCTGGACTATAGACCATGTTTCTGCCTACTACTAGGACCAATATTATGGCACTGTTGACAATATCTCTGTCTGCACTGACCTTGGACTGTATATGGACAGTGTCCTTGCCTGCTGCCTGTACTGACTATGGACATGCCTGTTGCCTGGACAATTGCCTTCGCTGTCCTACTACCAGGACCAATATTTTGGCACTGTTGACAATATCTCTGCCTGCACTGACACTGGACTGTATATGGACTGTATCCCTGCCTGTACTATGAACAGTATTCCTGCCTGTTGCCTGGACAATTGCATTCGCTGTCGGTTGCCTGGACAATTGAGTTCGCTGTAGCTGACCAAGTCCCTGCTTGGTGCCTGGACCAGTGCTATCCTCCTGTGGACAGCTGCACTACTAAAACTACAGGTAATATTTTGTTTACCCTTTACTCAGCAGAATGTATTTTGGGGTGTAATTCTTGTAATGTGCATGCTATGTGTCCTTAGAACACCTGACAGTCTTCCTTGCATGTTGGGCCTCTGCATGTAGCCAGGCTGTGTAAAAGTCTCACACATGTGGTATCACCATACTCAGGAGGAGCAGCAGAATGTGAATTTCGGGGTGTAATTTTTGCCATGTACATGCTATCTGTTGGAAATATCTTGTAAATGGACCACTTTGTGTAAAAAAAAAATTTACAAAAACATCTGGAGAAAAATGAACCGTTCAAAAGACTCGTTGTGCCTCATAGATTATACGTTGGGGTGTTAGCTTTCCAAAATGGGGTCATTTTGTGGGCGTTTCCATTGTCCTTGTGCTCCAAGGCCTTCAACAGTGTAATAGGTGGTTGAGAAATGAAATGTGTAATTTATGCTTCTAAAATGCCTGAAGGTGCATGTGGCCAGGCTGTAAAAATGTCCCACACATGTAGTATCACCATACTCAGAAGGAGTAGTAGAATGTGTTTTGGGGTCTAATTTGAGGTATGCATATGCCTTGTGAGAGAATTAACCTGTTACAATGACAAAAATCTTCATTTTGCAAAGAATTGTGGGAAAAAATGACAACTTCGTAAAACTCACCATGCCTCTTACTAAATACCTTCCAAAAAGGGATTATTTGGGGGGTATTTGTACTTTGCTGGCTTGTTAGGGTCTCAAGAAATGAAATAGGCCATGTGTCTTATAGCTGATAATCCTATGTACAACATCTTTTCTATATGTACCTATGTCGCTCTAATTTTATACGAAGATTGCATTTCACCCAATGTTTTATATCCATTTGTATGTACCATCTTTTGCCTTTAATAAAAGTTTGTAAACAAAAAAAGAAATGAGATAGGCCGTCAGTACATCAGGTGTTTCAGTGATTTGCACCATAGGTTGTAGACTCTCTAACTTTCACAGACCAAATGATATACACTAATTCGTTTTTTTTTTTTTTTTTACTAAAGATATGTAACATTATAAATTGTGGCCAAAATTTATGAAGATAAATTACTAATTTTCAAAATGTTATAACAAAAACAAATAAAATGCTTTTTTAAAAAAAAAATCAGTCTTTTTTACTATAAAAAAAAAGAACACAGAAGTGATTAAATACCACCAAAAGAAAGCTCTATTTGTATGAAAAAATGACAAAAAAATCATATGGGTACAGTGTTGCATGACTGAGTAATTGTCATTCAAAGTGTGAGCGCACTGAAAGCTGAACATTGGTCTGTGCAGGAGGGGTGGTTAAGTGCCCAGTAAGCAAGTGACTAAACTGGAACCAGCAATTTGTACTTTGTAGCATAAGCTGTCTCCTATAGCATATGAACTTAACTCACGGAAAGTGACGGAAACCTATGGATTAATCCGACGCGTTTCGTCTAAAGAATACCCCTGTGGAAGTCTCTTTAGACGAAATGCTTCGGGTAAGGAGAGCCTGCTCTGAATTATTGCGCCCTTGTATTAATACATTATTGGAATTCCAAATGCCTGTGTATATTTTATGCATGTAAGTGCAACCATTTTTTTTATAAAATCCAGTTTTTTAAACGGTATCACGCTATGTGGCACTTTTATCTTTGCTAAGGTTTTTACCACACTATAATATCTGGATGATTGTGGTTAACCATCGGTACGGATATTGGATATAAGTGCTGCCCATAAGTTGATGGTCCGGAGACGAGTGACATACCTCGGAGTGGGCCCCCTTGGGTTGTGGATGTCTGTTTGATGATCCCAACGGATGACCCTGAGGTGGAATTTGTATCCAATATGCGTGTATCCAGAGTGTTCTGGTAAGAGTACCCATCTATTCTTGTGGTGGAGGTCTGCATTGCATGCAGGTGGATCTGATGTCACTGATTCTTGTGATAGAATACACTTTATGATTTTTTCACCAGATTAACGGACACGGGAGTCATTATATCTTGTGAATGTCTGCACTTTATGAACTGTATACTACGCCAGTGGACCTACAGTCTTCTTGGGACATTTTGACCAATCTTTGCGTTATTGCACATTTTTTTGCAATTTTGCACTTTACAACTATTTCCTATAGTTGGATATCAACAAATATTTGTTTTTAGCACTGCACTATAATATTTATGCTGTTCTGAGTGGAACCTGTCCTGTTAAACCGCTTTATGGTTTTGGCCATCATGCTGCAGCTCAGTTTCAGGGTCTTGGCAATCTTCTTATAGCCTAGGCCATATTTATGTAGAGCAACAATTCTTTTTTTCAGACCCTCAGAGAGCTGTTTGCCATGAGGTGCCATGTTGAACTTCAAGTGACCGGTATGAGAGAGTGAGAGCGATAACACCAAATTTAACACACCTGCTCCTCATTCACACCTGAGATCTTGTAACACTAATGAGTCACATGACACCGGGGAGGGAAAATGGCTAATTGGGCATTTTCACCTAGGGGTGTACTCACTTTTGTTGCCAGTGGTTTAGACATTAATGGCTGTGTGTTGAGTTATTTTGAGGGGACAGCAAATTTACACTGTTATACAAGCTGTACACTCACTACTTTACATTGTAGCAAAGTGTCATTTCTTCAGTGTTGTCACATGAAAAGATAGAATAAAATATTTACAAAAATGTGAGGGGTGTACTCACTTTTGTGAGATACTGTACATCCAAAAGTTGTACATGTTGGTGCTGACTTACAGCACATGTAAATGTAAGTGCGTATTGTATTACCTACCTGCTCATATTCATCTGCAATAAACATATTGCGCTATGATCCTTTATATGTTTTTCCCGAGCTTGATTGCCTGACCAGTATCAGTAGTACATGCTGCCGTGCAGGGACACTGTCCCCATATATGCTGCTGCTTGAAAGAGATTTAATATTTCTACTTTTGTTTGAAGTTCTGGAGAGTTTGCATTTCATAAGTACTATATATGGTGGAGAACTAATTGAAGGACACAAATTGTATTTACACTTTTCTTTGGATCACGGTGATTGGACTTTTTTCTGTGAAGATGCACTAAGAATTTTTGTTGGACTGCATTTTTTTTCACATATTTACTTATAACAATTTTTATATTTATTAATTTTTTTAAATAAAATTCCTTATTTGATTAATGTTGTATTCGAACACTATATGGGGGGTATGAATTTATCACATATATTGAATGAACAAGGTTTATCTTTATGAGGTAGTGCCATCACCTTTGTTCTTTATCTTTTCACTTGGTTAAAGTGATTTGTTCACTCTTAAAGGGGCAGCTTCACTGATTATTGTACACGGTCTTTGGCGCCATCACTTGTCACTTTGTACTCACAGCTAATCTGATTGGCTGAGAAATGTATGCATATTCAAAACTTGAATTCACTGTAGCTAATCATACTAATGCCAAAGGTAACAGTACCACCTATTGGCAAAAGGGAGGAAACACAGCTGAAACAGTCTTAGGGGGAAAACCATTTGATCAAAAAGACTACAAATTAGCCAGGCTAGCTACCACCCAGCACAGCTTAATTTATTAGCAGCCCTGTTTAGACTACGTCCCCGGAATCTGCAAAAAAAAAACAAAAAAAACATGCTCTCAAGCCTGAGAGCGGACGTCCTGACAAAATGTGGATAGAGAAGGGTAAACGGGAAAGATAAACTTTGGATTACAAAGACTTGTGGCATTCCACACGAAACAGCTGAAAATTATACTTTATTTACAATTACGTGTGACATTCTACATGAAGGCAGATGAAAAATGCAATAGGCAAATTACATTTTATCCTTTTATCTATCTAGCTAATTTTCATGAACCCTTAGTCATTCATGTCCTGTTTGTTTGCTTACGTCTTGCTTGCGTCAGCTTAGAGGCCATTCACATCACCACCTGTGGCCTAAGTAATCTCCTCTCAGTGAACTCCACCCTAGCCTCCAATTAAGCAAACACTATATTAGACCATGTGCTGCAAAGCCTCCTTGCCGATCAATGTTGTGTGTGTTTGGCTACGTGTGTGGTTGTTCTTGTTGTATGCTCTGTGTCTATTTCCGGTTATCAATCTTTGGCTTGTTCTGACTATCCCTGCCTGCCTGATACCCCGATCTTCGGCTTGCTCTCTGTTTATCCCTGCCTGCCTGATACCCTGATCTTTGGCTGGTTCTCTGTTTCTCCTGTCTGCTAGAGGCCCTGACCCTTTGCTAGGCCGCTGACTATCCTTTGCTGTTCCTGTGCTGCTGCTTCCTCTCTTTCACCTGTAGCCAGCCGAGCATGAGCTAGGGGACCCCGGGGGGCCGCGACCTGGATCCAGTTGCAGCCAAATCCATCCTCCCCACCAGAGGCTCTGGACGAATACCTACTGGCTCTTAGACTCCGTGCCCTGGGAAAACAGATGCACTAGCTCCCTGTGTTGCAGTGTCCGTGCTCCAGGGGCCCCTCTTCCCGTACCAGCCAGAACTCATTAGCAGCAGTCAGCTTTAGGTCCACAACCTTAGCGGTGTGCTTCGCACCCCAGCGGTGCACACTTGTCACCTGACCGCAGTTGTAACACTAATACTATGCTCTAAATAGTAGAAAATTAGCATTATTATGCAAATTGAAAATATTGTCTCTCCTCAGCTGAGGAAGATGCAATATATAGAAACACACCATAGTAATGTTACTAAACCCAGTAATATGAAAATAGTTAATATGTTTTCAGGTAGGATGAGATTTCCACTATAGCCAGTATAGACGCCAGTCCACTGTTCACACGTGGCGACCCCACGCTTCGTGTGGCGATTCCAACACCTGGATTTC
>BLSH010337864.1:531225-543793 GCA_018402905.1 Glandirana rugosa | reverse complement strand
ACGTCTTATCCCCCCCCCCCCCCCACAGCGCCCACAGCTTATAAATCTTTTTTGTACATTAAAATACTGCGACTATACACCTTTTAGGCTGATCTGTATACCACAGTCACATGATAAACTGCAGGGTCTGCAGAGTGCTCAGTTTTCAGGTAGGATGAGATTTCCACTATAGCCAGTATACACGCCCACATGTGTGATGCCAATATCATGTGACCTGATTAGCCCTGAGAACAAGGAAATGTTCTCTCCAGCAATAGAGACCAAACTGAGCATGTGCAGGAGGACTACTCTCACTGTGTATTATGTGGCCTTGCCAGAAGAGACAGTGCAGGAGGGAAGGATCTGTCCATACAGGATCAAAGAGCCTTTTTACACAATGCAGAGGATTAACTGCTTAGGTTCCACAGTGAGTATAACAAGCATGCTATTCTGCACATACAGACAGATTTTACTGTTGTGGGTTTAGTAACACGTTAACTATACAGTATTAATAGAAATTGAGCATGACTGTAGAAGATTAGAGTACTGTCTCTCCTCAGCCAAGGAAGATACGGTACATATAGAAATTTGACAACACACTATAGTATGATCTACAATTAAAGCAATATCTATGCAATTTAACCATTTATATATATATTTGAAATGTTGTCTATCCTCAGCCAAAGAAGACAATTATTGTCACTCTCTGTTTGCTGCCATCTGGTGACAGTAAACAGAAAAGTTCGCTTGAACATATTTTGCAGTCCACGAAGTATAGGTCTCAGATGTAAGCTTGCCTCAGGCACAAAAGCACAACCTATCTGACTACCTAACTAGAATATCACATTGTCTCTGTAACCCCAGAGTTCAATTACTACATACTTCAGTGTGAACATTCTTGTTGGCTTGGTCACATAAAGGTCCAGCGGATACTTGCCCACTCTAAGTATCACAAGGTTCCATTGTAGACAACAACTTGTTTTTTTCTAGTTACTGATTCCAGGGACTAAGGACTTGAAATGCAGTGTTGCAGATTGTAGTGTTGCAGACTTTCAAACAGGCAACACAAAGAGCTTGAAAATGACTCAGCCTTTTGCAGGAGACTGAGGCTATTTTCCTCACACATGGATGAGATGGCATACTGGCAATCCAGAGCAAACAGGCCAGCATGTCACTTTTCAGGGCACCTCCTGCAACTGCTGGTATCAGGAGCCCAGTCCAGCAGCAAACAGCACAGGCAGGAGTGTCCCCAAAACATTTTTTTTTTTCCCATGTGAAGTACTACTTCCTGTGGAACAAATGCAGCCAAACTGAGCAACATAAATGTGTTCCATGCTGACTTGAGAGCAAGATTCAACAGCCTGTGGCATCACCAGTAGTAACAAGGATCAGGATCAGTTGAACTGGCTTCCCAGATGATCCAACAGTAGTGATGTAATGCCGTAAGTCAGCTTGGTTAGGCCTTCTAATAATGACACAGTCTGGGTAAACGTGACAACCATAATCCCAGGTTTTCAAGATAGTAGTATATCTTCCTGCGTGCTTGGGTGACAATTTGTTTATATCACTGTGAGCAGGAATTTGCAGATAGTGTCTAATGGCCCATACACACGGTGCAACTTTAATACAACAACGGTCGTACAACAGCTTGGTGTATGATAATCCGACCGTTAGTATGCGCGAGTACAGCAGCCAACATTCGACAGTCGTAAAGCAGAAGTTGGCTGAGCAAACTAGAAATCTTTTGTTGGCCAACAAGCCATTGTACAACTGTTGACTCGTGTGTATAGAACAACAAAAGTTGAAAGTGCAAACACGCATGCTCGGAATCCAGGAAGTGCTCAGTCATGTAAACCTGTGTTCCTAATTCACAAATCACATTCACCTGAACTTCCTCATTATATGCTCATAACACGTCACTACGTTTGGCTTTGTTGGCCACTTACTTGACTCATGTCAGTACGCTAGACACAACCGCCAACAGCCGATTGTTGAACGTGTAATTTTACAACAGTCGCACGTGTTCGAGGCATAATAGCGGCATCAATCCACTGCAGCTGCTTGCATTGGATTTCGGCCACTATAGTCTCTGGCACATATGGGTATAATAAGCCATACTCCTCAGCCACCTTTTTCATAATAACTCTCTGCAACTTGGACAATTTTGGCAGAATTTTAGAGTCCCCACAGCCAGGTAACACTGGAGTATCTGGAGCACACTTAACAGGATAACCTGCAATTCTGTCTGACTTTTGAAAAGTGCTTTCAGAAGAAGAGGGCACTGGCACAGCAGCATTAATGATTTTAGCACGGTGATCCCACCGCTCGTCTTCCAGAGAACTTGCAAGACAAAGAACAGGAGGTATAGCTGCAGACAACTCAGGCCTATTACTGGAGGTACGGGTAGATGAGAGAACATCCTCCTCTGCAGGCTCAAACTGTTGCTCAGCATCACTATCAGTCCATCTCTCTCCAAAAGACAGTGTCAGAGAATAGTTCAGAGATTCTATCAGACAGGATTTCAGAATCTGACTTTGTGGAAAACCCTTCAAGCGGGGTTAGGTTAGGCTTTAAAAATGCAACAGCAGACTTTCCTTACTCTGCTCCCTTTGCGGCTACATGTTTCACTGTCCCAACAAGCACACTGCCCTCATTCACATCAGGCTTACCCAGCTCAGTGTTTTTTCCCTAGGAGGTTCCACCATCAAAGAACATAGGAGACCTTGACCGTGGCCGCGGGAGGTCACTGATGCACCTGGCCTTGAAGTAGGTACAGTAATTTAAGTGGTGGCCACTTCAGCAGACAGGGTAGGTGGCAGTGACCATCGGAGCCTATTCTAGAGCAATATTGATGACACACTTGACCCAGTCTACTTGCAGCACCTGTGGTGGTAAGGCTGGCAAGACTAACTCCAGTAGTGATTCCCCACAGTGCCCTCAAGTGATCCAGGCCCGGATGTTGGTAGCAAGTCCTGAGCACTTTGAACATAGCAGTCCAAATGCTTTGTAGCCTCCCGCTGTATAGAGTGCCAGGTTACCTTTAGGGATGAAACACACTCCAGTGTCGGTAATGACCTCTTTCAGCCCAACAGGCCAGGACCGATGCCCGGTGCAAAGACTTTCCATGCTTCTCTCACCGTCACGCAGCACGTGAATCAAAGATGGCAGTGCACACAACTGCGTCTCCTCCTCTGCAGTGCGGCTACTCCTCCCCGGCCAAGGGATTGCTCCAGTTGCTCTTCAGGAACTTCAATGACTGCCCTTTTCTTCCAGCAGTGCGCAAAAACCTTTCTGGAGTCTGCCTTAACCCCTTCAGCACTGGCATAAAGTGACAAAAGACCAGGCTGTCAGTCTCAATTTGGTTCTTCTTCACATGGTTTAAAAGAACAATAGCACAGTCTCTGTGTAATTTTAGTCCGTTGCTAGGGGTGACCATAGCAAAAATAACGTTGAGACCCATGTTGGGCGCCAAAATGTAGCGCCCCCTCAATTTCCAGGGGCCTGCTGGTGACCCCCAGAGACAGCGAGGGCTGACATTCCTTCTCAGGGTGCAGGTTACTAGGCATGGTGGATGGTGAACAAGGTAGAAAGATGGGTGCTAGTCACTTTTATGCTTGAACAAAGAGAAGTTTTATTTTTCATAACAGGAAAACTGTGGGAGAGAGGGGTAGGGCACAGGACACCCTTAGTCAAATACAGCAGCAACTAGCAGATCGGCAGACTCCCTAGAAAAAAATGTAGTAAAAGGTAGACAGCAGTACAGGAAAAAGCCTTTAAGCTGGAACCAGCAATCTGTACTTTGTAGCATAAGCTGTCTCCTATAGCAACTGAACTTAACTTATGGAAGGTGCAGGAATTCTATGGATGATTCCATCTTGACACTATCCCAGGCTTTTCATAGGTCCCCAGTCCATGCAAGAGTTACCTCTGGTATTTCATCTCAGGTCTCCATCCTTTCCTTCAAGCTGTTCCTCACACACCCACCCAGACCGCAGTCTGAGTGGAAAAGACCCAAGATCACCTGACCATCTCCAAATAAATACCTTTTCCCAGCATTCATAGCAGCTAGTCTGATTGGCTGAGAAATGTATGCATATTCATAACCTGAATTCACTGTATCTCATCATACTAATGCCAATGGTAAGAGTGCCACCTATTGGCAAAAGGGAGGAATCACAGCTGGAACAGGCTTAAGAGGAAAACCATTTGATCAAAAATTAGCCAGGCTAGCTACCACCCAGCACAGTTAAATTTATTAGCAGCCCTGTTTAAGACAAGGGTTATACATAAACATAACCTCTATAACCAATTTGTGACATGTGCCAGAAAGTCCTTGAGTAAGTAATCAGTTCATATATGATTGAAAAATAAAGTGAAAGGTGCTCTTTATTCGTGCACCTCACAAATTCATGCTTGTGTTGGTGCTCCACTTTGTGCTCCTTTTATGCTATTGCACTCACCAGAGAGCTATACCCTAAAGGGGGTATCTCGCATTCACAGTTATACTGCTGTATGCCAGGATGCAGATCCATGCTTGTAAGTGTCTTTCCTCTCCTTTCTCCCTTATAAAGATAACCCCTTCGTCTCATCCATATGTAGAGAGAAATTAAATCCCATAGCACAATACTGGTTTTACTATTTATTTCATTCAAACAGTCAGAATTGCACTTACAATTTGTCAGCATTCAATAGGTATAGGAATCAGGAAGTCCAGGATGCTATGCGCTCCACGGACTCAACAGGAAGTGACGCAATAATGCTGTAAGCTCCACCCTACGCGTTTCGTCAGCACAACATCATCAGGAGCAGCGTCACACCCACTACTCCTTAATTCTTTACACTATAATAACACTTTTTGGTAAAATATAAAAGATTATATTGTTCTGAGTAAACAGATACCAAACGTCAAGATTTAAAATTTTCCACGCCTGTGAAATGGTGATAAACTACCTAAAAATATCCACATGTGACATTTTTAAAGCCTTTACAGGTTACTAGTAGTAGTACAGACTCTACCTAGGTAGTTGTCATAGTGGAGGCAGCAACTCCCATAGAAACTAATAACAGCCATTTGCTCGGAACCACCCCAGTTTTTCCTTGTTATTATATTGTGTTTTTGACTGTGTGACAAGTGATCCCAGAACTGACAAGGATTTTGTCACTTTTGGTTTCAGAGCAGTCATTTCCTGGCTGTTACAGCCAGGGAAGCATCTAACCAAGCACGATCTGTACTTGGTTAGTTGCTTTGGACGGCAGGGGAGACATCAGCGGTTTGATAGACCCCTGTTGTCTCCATAAAAAGTATCTATCACCTGCCCAAAGCTATAACAAGGAGGCTTGTTCGCAACATCACCTTTTATATTTTACCAAAAAGTGGGTATTATATTATGTTTTTGTGCACCACAATACATTTAAGTGTATTTCTTCCTGAAAATTTGTGTTTGATAAATGGCTGCGCAAATACCGTGTGACATAAAAAATTGCAACACCCATTACTTTATTCTGCAGGGCCCCTGCTTTCAGAAAATATATGTTTGGAAGTTCTAAATAATTTTCTAGCAAACAATGCAGGTTTTACCATGTACACAAAAAAAAAAAAAATAGCCCCAGTAGGCAAGAGGTTGAGGTGTTTTGGCAGTATCCAGAGGAAAAAAAAAACAGATTAACATTACACTGACTTGTAACATCTAAGATCTGTTGTGTCCACTCCTAAACATATTTGTCTCCCATGACTCTATACAATATTTAAGTTGGTGTCAAGGATTAGCCTGGTGGTCACATTTCGGGACATACCGTGTTAGAGGGCTCTTCTCAACAGTTACAGCACAAAAGTTCTGTCCAACAGCCAAGGTTGTTCCATGGGTGGATAGAGATATACAGTCAGGTCCATAAATATTGGGACATCGACACAATTCTAATCTTTTTGGCTCTATACACCACTGCAATGGATTTGAAATGAAACTAACAAGATGTGCTTTAAATGCAGACTTTCAGCTTTAATTTGAGGGTATTTACATCCAAATCAGGCGAAGGTGTAGGAATTACAACAGTTTGTATATGTGCCTCCCACTTTTTAAGGTACCAAAAGTAATGGGACAATTGGCTGCTCAGCTGTTCCATGGCCAGGTGTGTGTTATTCCCTCATTATCCCATTTACAAGGAGTAGATAAAAGGTACAGAGTTCATTTCAAGTGTGCTATTTGCATTTGGAATCTGTTGCTGTCAACTCTCAATATGAGATCCAAAGAGCTGTCACTATCAGTGAAGCAAGCCATCATTAGGCTGAAAAAACAAAACAAACCCATCAGAGAGACAGCAAAAACATTAGCTGTGGCCAAATCAACTGTTTGGAACATCCTTAAAAAGAAAGAATGCACCGGTGAGCTCAGCAACACCAAAAGACCCTGAAGACCGCGGAAAACAACTGTGGTGGATGACCGAAGAATTCTTTCCCTGGTGAAGAAAACCCCCTTCACAACAGTTGGCCAGATCAAGAACACTCTCCAGGAGGTAGGTGTATGTGTGTCAAAGTCATCAATCAAGAGAAGACTTCACCAGGGTGAATACAGAGGGTTTAACACAAGATGTAAACCATTGGTGAGCCTCAAAATTAGGAAGGCCAGATCAGAGTTTGCCAAACAACAACTAAAAAAGCCTTAACAGTTCTAGAACAACATCCTATGGACAGATGAGACCAAGATCAACTTGTACCAGAGTGATGGGAAGAGAAGAGTATGGAGAAGGAAAGGAACTGCTCATGATCCAAAGCATACCACCTCATCAGTGAAGCATGGTGATGGTACTGTCATGGCGTGGGCATGTATGGCTGCCAATGGAACTGATTCTCTTGTATTTATTGATGATGTGACTGCTGACAAAAGCAGCAGGATGAATTCTGAAGTGTTTCGGCCAATATTATCTGCTCATATTCAGCCAAATGCTTCAGAACTCATTGGGCGGCGCTTCACAGTGCAGATGGACAATGACCCGAAGCATACTGCGAAAGCAACCAAAGAGTTTTTTAAGGGAAAGAAGTGGAATGTTATGCAATGGCCAAGTCAAGCACCTGACCTGAATCCGATTGAGCATGCATTTCACTTGCTGAAGACAAAACAGAAGGGAAAATGCCCCAAGAACAAGCAGGAACTGAAGACAGTTGCAGTAGAGGCCTGGCAGAGCATCACCAGGGATGAAACCCAGCGTCTGGTGATGTCTATGCGTTCCAGACTTCAGGCTGTAATTGACTGCAAAGGATTTGCAACCAAGTATTAAAAAGTGAAAGTTTGATTTATGATTGTTAATCTGTCCCATTACTTTTGGTCCCTTAAAAAGTGGGAGGCACATATACAAACTGTTGTAATTCCTACACCATTCCCCTGATTGGGATGCAAATACCCTCAAATTAAAGCTGGGAGTCTGCAGTTAAAGCACATCTTGTTTGTTTCATTTCAAATCCATTGTGGAGGTGTATAGAGCCAAAAAGATTAGAAAGAATTGTGTTGATGTCCCAATATTTATGGACCTGACTGTACTTTAACTTTTGCTAAATTCTTGACAAGCTGCCACAAGGCTTATTTTTTATGCAATAAATTATATCTCTACTTTTGCAAAGCTAGACATTGACCCTTCATGTGTTGAATTGTATCAGTAGGTTTTCATGACCCAGCTGCTATAAAACTTTACTACAGATAACAAACTAGTAACTTATATGGCAACAATTGATGTGCCTGTCTCAGTGGTAACACTTCCTCAATTTAAAATGGGTATAATTCCCCACTAGACCAAGAGGACCTCTTCTGCTTTCTAGTGTTTAGGGTGGTCCTTGTCAAGGTTACATTTACTTAGCAACAGTGGCAGCTGGTGTATTTTTTTTGGGTGAGGGGCGGCAAACAGCCACTCCCCCCCCCTGAGCGGCACCTCTGAGCGGCACCTCCCCCCCCCCCTCAGCAGCACCTCCAAGGTACTGCACCTCTCAATATTGAGTTGGCCTACCCTTTGCAACTATAACAGCTTCAACTCTTCTGGGAAGGCTGTCCACAAGGTTTAGGAGTGTCTATGGGAATGTTTGACCATTCTTCCAGAAGCACCTTTGTGAGGTCATGCACTGATGTTGGATGAGAAGGCCTGGCTCACAGTCTCCGCTCTAATCCATCCTAATGGTGTTCTATTGGATTGAGGTAAGTACTGTGTACAGGCCAGTCAAGTTCCTTCACCCCAAACCTGCTCATCCATGTCTTTATGGACCTCGCTTTGTGCACTGGTGCGCAGTCATGTTGGAACAGGAAGGGGCCATCCCCAAGCTGTTCCCATAAAGTTGGGAGCATAGAATTGAAAATGTCTTGTTTTGCTGATGCCTTAAGTCGAGTTCCTCTCACTGGAACTAAGGGGCCAAGCCCAACCCTAAAAAACAATCCCACATCATAATCCCCCCTCCACCAAATAATTTGGACCAGTGCACAAAGCAAGGTCCATAAAGACATGGATGAGCAAGTTTGGGGTGGAGGAACTTGACTTAGACTGGGATGCCATTAAAGTTCATGTGCATCTAAAGGGAGGTATCCCAATACTTTTGACAATATAGTGTATATTCCAGTATGGTCTTATTGAAAGGCTGACTGAACTCAGTAGTATCGCAGACCAAACAACTTATCTCGCTTTCACAACGCATAGACTGACACTATTTATTATACACAGAGTGTATCGTACGCCACACTTTTATACGCCTGTGAAATGGTGATAAACTACCTAAAAATATTGATATGTGACTTTTTTAAAGCCTTTACAGGTTACTAGTAGTAGTACAGACTCTACCTAGGTAGTTGTCCCAGTGGAGGCAACAGCTCCCATAGAAACTAATAACAGCCATTTGCACGGAACCACCCCAGTTTTTCCTTGTTATTATATTGTGTTTTTGACTGTGTGACAAGTGATCCCGGAACTGACAAGGATTTTGTCACATTTGGTTTCAGAGCAGTCATTTCCTGGCTGTTACAGCCAGGGAAGCATCTAACCAAGCACGATCTGTACTTGGTTAGTTGCTTTGGATGGCAGGGGAGACATCAGGGGTTTGATAGACCCCTGTTGTCTCCATAAAAAGCATCTATCACCTGCCCAAAGCTATCACAAGTAGGCTTGTTCGCAACATCACCTTTTATATTTTACCAAAAAGCGGGTATTATATTGTGTTTTTGTGCACTAAAATTCATTTAAGTGTATTTCTTCCAGAAAATTTGTGTTTGATAAATGGTTGCGCAAATATCGTGTGACGTAAAAAATTGCAACAGCCACCACTTTATTCTCCAGGCCCTCTGCTTTTAGAAAATATGTTTGTAAGATCTAAATAATTTTCTAGGAAACAATGCAATGCAGATTTTACCATGTGCACAAAAAAAAAAAAAGTAGTCCCAGTAGGCAAGTGGTTAAGGTTTTTTGGCAGTATCCAGAGGAAAAAAACAGATTAACATTACACTGACTTGTAACATCTAAGATCTGTTGTGTCCACTCCTAAACATATTTGTCTCCCATGACTCTATACAATATTTAAGGTGGTGTCATGGATAAGCCTGGTGGTCAAATTTCGGGAGATACCGTGTTAGAGGGCTCTTCTCAACAGTTACAGAACAAAAGTCCTGTCCAACAGCCAAGGTTGTTCCATGGGTGGATAGAGATATACTTTAACTTCTGCTAAATTCTTGACAAGCTGCCACAAGGCTTATTTTTTATGCAATAAATGATATCTCTACTTTCGCAAAGCTAGATAATGACCCTTCATGTGTTGAATTGTATCAGTAGGTTTTCATGACCCAGCTGCTATAAAGCTTTACTACAGATAACAAACTGGTAACTGATATGGCAACAATTCATGTGCCAGTCTCAGTGGTAACACTTCTTCAATTTAAAATATGAATTAGGAATGAGCCGAACACCCCGCGGTTCGGTTCGCACCAGAACATGCGAACGGACAAAAAGTTCACGGTGAACATCCAAACACCATTAAAGTCTATGGGACACGAGCATGAAAAATCAAAAGTGCTCATTTTAAAGGCTTATATGCAATGTTATTGCCCTAAAAAGTGTATGGGTCCTGCCCTAGGGGACATGTATCAATGAAAAAACTTTAAATCGATCGTTTTTTCAGGAGCAGTGATTTTAATAATGTTTAAAGTGAAAAAAAAAGGAAAAATTCCTTTAAATATTGTGCCTGGGGGGTGTCCTTAGTCTGTGTGTAAAAGGGCGCATCTCTGTGAGGTGTAGAAGATTGCCAGAGCAAAATTACATTTCCATAGGAAAAAATGTCATTTAAAATCACGGCTGTAATGTATTGCCGGTTCCCGGCAATATACAAAAAATCGCTAGAAAAAAGTGCGTGCGGTCCCCCCACCCCAGTCCAAACCAGACCCTTATCCGAGCATGCAGCCCTGGCCGGTTAGGATGGGGGGGGGAGCGAGCGCCCCCCCCAAACAGTACCAGGCTACATGCCCTCAACATTGGGAGTATGGGTGCTTTGGGGGAGCACCTTGTCCCCATGTTGATGGGGACAAGAGCCTCTTCCCCACGAGCCTGGCCAGTGCTTGTGGGGGTCTGGATGCGGGGGGAGCTTATCGGAATCTGGAAGAATCTGGAAGAATAAGGGGGCCCCCAGATCCCTACCCCCCCCATATGAACAGGTTTGGGGTACATTGTACCCCTACCTAGTCACCAAAAAGGAGTGTATTGTAAAAAAGTCCTTTATTTTGTATTATTGCTCTTCCTTCTTTCTTCCTCCATCTTCTCCTGGCCCAGTCCTTCATCTGGTCTTCTTCTTCTTTTAGTCTTCTTGCTTCCTCTCTTCGTCTTCAATCTTCAATCTTCATCTTCATCTTGTTTCTTCTTTCCCCGCCGACGCGCTCTCCGCTGCTGCAGTCTGGCCCCTGCAGCGTCTCCCCGAATGGGCGGTCTTCGAGGTGACAGTTCTTTTATAAGAAGTGGCGGGGCAGGGCGGGGCGTCGGCAAGACGCGCAGGGGCTGGACTGCACCAGCTGAGAGAGCGGCGGCGGGGAAAGAAGAAAGAAGATCAAGATGAAGATTGGAGATTGAAGAGGAAGAGAGGAAGCAAGAAGACTAAAAGAAGAAGAAGAAGACCAGAAGAAGGAGCGGGCCAGGAGAAGATGGAGGAAGAAAGAAGAGCTATAATGCAAAATAAAGGACTTGTCAAAAACTGCCTATTGTTTTTTTTTTACACTACACTCCTTTTTTGGTGAATGGGTAGGAGTACCCCAAACCTATTCACATAGGGGGGTCGGATCTGGGGGCCCCCTTATTAAAGGGGGCTTCCAGATTCTGATAAGCCCCATGCCCGCAGACCCCCACAACCACCAGCCAGGGTTGTGGGGATGAGGCCCTTCTCCTCATGAACATGGGGACAAGGTGCTTTGGGAGGGACCTCAAAGCATCCTCCCCATGTTAAGGTCATGTGCCCTGGTATGGTTTGGAGGGGGGGGGGGGGGCGGCGCTCGCTCATCCCCACCTCCTCCTGCCATGCCAGGGCTGCGTGCTTGGATAAGGGTCTAGTTTGAATTTTGGGGGTTGGACCCCACGCCATTTTTTTTTAAATTTGGCAGGGGGTTCCCCTTAAAATCCATACCAGACCTGAAGGGCCTGGTTTGGATTTTGGGGGGGGCCCCACATCATTTTTTTTTAAATTTCGGTGCGGGGTTCCCCTTAAATACCATACCAGACCTGAAGGACCTGGTTTGAATTTTGGGGGGACACGCACGTCATTTTTTTAAAAATTTTTGCACGGGCCATGCTGTTGTAAATTACTTAAAAAATTGTGATAAAATCCCCCAGTCAAAAGGGTGGCGAAAAATTGGGCCTTGTGTGTTGGCGGTGCCAGAACACTGTAACCCTTTGCAGTTACACTTGTTGGACATAGGAACTGGGCCTGATGTTGTCAATTAGTTTTCAAATTGTGATGAAAGCTGCCAGTCAAACAGGTCGCCAAAAATTGGGCCTTGTGTGACGGAGGAACTGGGCCTGATGTTGTTAATTCGTTTTCAAATTGTGATGAAAGCCCCCAGTCAAACAGGTGGCCAAAAAGTGGGCCTTGTGTGTTGGCGTTGCCAGAACACTGTAACCCCTTGCAGTTACTCTTGTTGGACGGAGGAACTGGGCCTGATGTTGTCAATTAGTTTTCAAATTGTGACGAAAGCCCCCAGTTAAACAGGTGGCTAAAAATTGGGCCTTGTGTGTTGGTGGTGCCAGAACACTGTAACCCCTTGCAGTTACTCTTGTTGGACAGAGGAACTGGCCCCAATGTTGTCAGTTAGTTTTCAAATTGTGACGAAACCGGGTTAAAAACCGGTGGACAAACTGACCCCCCGAAAGCAGTGTTAAACTTTTGATTGACTGTTGTAACCCCGGTCAAGGAGACAGGTTGTTCTCATTGACGTTCCCCAATGTCACAAGACCGTGGTGGTTGTGTGTTCCGGGTTAAAAATCGGTGGACAAATTGACCCCCGAAAGCAGTGTTAAACTTTTGATTAACTGTTGTAGTCCGGGTCAAGGAGGCAGGTTGTTCTCATTGACGTTCCCCAATGTCACAAGACCG
>BLSH010337864.1:515796-529282 GCA_018402905.1 Glandirana rugosa | reverse complement strand
GTGGGTAGGCAATGGGTGAGCACGGATGCATGGGTGACGGACGGGTGGGCACGGATGCATGGGTGACGGATGGGTGAGCATGGATGCATGGGTGACAGATGGGTGTACACGGATGGGTAAGCGCGGATGCATGGGTGACGGATGGGAGGGCATGGATGGGTGAGCATGGATGGGTGAGCACAGATGCATGGGCGACAGATGGGTGAACACGGATGCATGGGTGACGGATGCATGGGTGACAGATGGGTGGACACGGATGGGTGAGCACGGATGCATGGGTGACGGATGGGTGGGCACGGATGCATGGGTGACGGATGGGTGAGCACGGATGCATGGGTGACGGATGGGTGAGCATGAATGTATGAGCATGGATGAGGCTGCATGGGTGAAGCTGGATGGATGGATGAGGGGTCCCAGACTGGCAAATAGCGGTGCTGTGGGCACTTCAGCTCCTGCCCACAGCACCGCTGCATCTCCTCTCTCCCCCCTCTCCTCTCACACTGCACCGATTGGTGCGGAGAGGGGAGAGACAAGCCGGATATCCGCCAGCTTGTTTACATGTGATCGCGCTGCCACGTGCTAAAAGGCCACTGTGAGCGGCCATTTACCGTGATCTGTGATGCTCCAGGTCTCACTGACCCGGCGGTCACGGATGGTTCCGAGTGCGCACCCCAGGGGGCGCGCGGGAGCACAATTCTGGGAGGACATTATAGTACGTCCACCCAAAACAATGGATCCAACTTGCGGCCGTGTAATTACATTACACGGTCAACAAGTGGTTAATAGACAGACACCTGTCTCATGGTCCAGCTGCTCCCCTCCCTCTCCTCTCCATGGCACCGGCATTGCAAGTGTGGGCACCTGGCTGTGGCTTCACAGCCTGGCGCGCACTATGCATGCGCAAGCCACGCTGCACAATTTGAATGGCCGGGCAATCTTCTGGGACCTGTGACGTGTCCCAGAAGATTGCAGGTTGGGAGGGGGGAGAGGTGAACTTCTGTTCTGTGTCGCAGCATGTCAGGGGGTCACCAGCACTTAAAGCGGAAGTTCCACTTTTGGGTGGAACTCCGCTTTAATTACACCTGCAAACATAGTATAATTACTGTTGCCAGGCATAATACATATACAGTAATATATATATATATATATATATAGTGTTTATAAACATATAAAGCATCATAAATTTTTGCATAAAGATTTTTTTTTCCACCTTTTTCCACATTTTTTTTCACATGCCCTGTGCCTTAGCTGTGAAGCTCCTTTACAACTGTGTACTGTAGTCCATCAAAAAAAAAAAAAGGATATAGTTGTCTGTTATCTGAGCTACAATGATGGTCAGTTCACTTCAGACTCTGCACTCATCATCTGAATATGTCATCTGAAAATATTCTTCCCTGTCCCTCCACCGGTACGTCTGTCTTGCTGACTGCTCCACCCAAAAATTGAAAACACTGCTGTGTACTTTTGCTTATGTCTTTTAATAATGGTATGTTGTTTCGTTTAAGCATCTGTAGACCTGTCCATGTTGCAATGTTTATTTGTCCCTTGTCTTACCCAAACATTATGGTCTGTTATCTCTAGTGCTCTTGTTGGTTTTCTCAAGTGAGATCTGCTATGTCAAGCCAGCTATTTTTTATTACCTCTTGAATGCTAATTGGAATGCACCCACCCCCATTCCCTTCAGTATAAATCTAACTCCCTCCAGGGAAAGGCACACTTGCCAAGGGGGCTCTTTCTCAAAGTGGGGCTATTTCTATAAGTGGGAACACTTCGGACTCTGGACTTCAGCGAATGCACAAAGCAAATGAACACAAGAAAATACTTTGAAAATCACCACACAGGCAACAGGTGACTTTGTTGATCCCTTCAGATCATTCTCCCCTTTTAACATGCACTCTCTACCTCTCCTGACAGCTTTGTCCTCTATCCGTAAGCTATCTCTCCTGAACCCCTGTTCTCTCTCCCCCCCCCACAGCTTATATATATCACCCTCACTTCTGCCCTCTCCTTATTACTGCACTCACCAACTCCTGCTTATTCTAAATCCACACACACACAAAATCTCCACAAAGCTGGGGCATATTTCTTCATATAAATCACTTTCCCACATTACCTCCCTCACCCTTCTGCTTCTCCTAACCTCTGGAGATATATCCCCAAATCCTGGGCCTCCATCACTTAACTGTACTCAACTCAACCATCACCCCACACCCCCTGGCAGCAGCCGCAATCTACACAATTTAGTGCCCATTTCTCTTCTCCCCAAGACCAGACTCCCTTTCTCTTGTGCCCTTTGGAATTCCCGCTCTGTCTGTAACAAACTCACTTCTCTCCATGACCTTTTTATTGCTAACTCATTTAATCTACTCGCCATTACCGAAACCTGTCTTCATGAATCCGACACTGCGTCCTCTGCTGCCCTATCCCATGGTGGTCTTCTCTGGACACATTACCCCAGATCCAGTGGACGTAAGGGAGATGGTGTTGGTATCCTTCTAGCCCCTCAGAGCACCTTTCAGGTACTTCACCCACCTCCTTTTCTGCCACTTTCTTCTTTTGAAGCACATTGCATTCGTCTTTTCTCTATAGTGTCTCTAAGGATTGCTGTGTTCTACCGGCCTCCTGGACCGGTATCAACCTTTCTTGATGACTTCTCTGCCTGGCTACCCTACTTTCTCTCTTCTGAAATCCACACAATCATTCTTGGTGACTTCAACATCCCTACTATCTCTATCCCTTCACAGGTAATAATCCCTGCTGCACTCAAGCTCCCTACTTTTCTGCATATGATACACTGTTTGCTGTATGTTTAAATGGTAATAATCCCTGCTGCTTTCAACCTCTCTGCCTCTGTCCATATCACTATGTTTATTTTGCTTTCTTATTGTCTATAGTTAAATTATGAGCCAATGCTATCTTTATTGCTCTGCCCTTCTGCTCTGTTGCTGTGTTTTGTAGTCTTCATTTGGTGTTAAAAGTTCTTTCTGTTAGCAATATGTCCCTCCTATGCAATCCTGATTGATTGATTAATTGGCAATACCCCCACCCAACTCAGTATAAATATCAGCCTCCCTGAAGGTCTGCAAAGGCCTTGGTCTGCATTGCCAGGGATAGCATGGACCAATATCATCTTGGATAAAGTATTCATATTGGATTAAGTATTACACTTCGGCTCATATTGGATTAAGTATTACACTTCGGCTCATATTGGATTAAGTATTACACTTCGGCTCATATTGGATTAAGTATTACACTTCGGCTCAGCACTTCAGCGAATGCACAAAGTGCAAAAGAGAACACTCCAACCACTGAACAGACTACAGGTGACTTGATTCCTCATATAACTTTTTTATCACTCATCTTGTCTGATTCCAAATCTCCCACTCTGTATCATGCGCTCCCTACCTTTTCTTCTCACAGTTGCATCCTCCCTCCTTAAACTCTCTCTCCTTTACCCCTCTTCTCCACCCCACCACTTATATATATCACACTCACTCCTTTCTTTTCCTGATTACTGCACTCATCAGCTCCTGCTACTTCTGAACCCACATACCAATAGAACCTCCAGTACACTGGGAAGTGTCCCCCCACATAAGTCACACTCCCATATCACCTCTCTCACCCTTCTGCTTCTCCTAACTTCTGGAGACATTTCCCCAAATCCAGGACCACCATCATTTACCTTTGGACAACATACCAGACACCTCCAAACCTCTGACAGCAGGCGCAATCCACACAATTTAATTTCTATTCCTCTTCTGCCTAGAACCAGACTCCCCTTCTCCTGTGCCCTTTGGAATGCCCACTCTGTTTGTAACAAACTTACCACTGTCCATGACCTAGTTATCACAAACTCCTTCAACCTACTTGCAATCACAGAGACCTGGCTTCAAGATTCTGACTTCTCTTCCTCAGCTGCCCTCTCCCATGGTGGCCTCCTGTGGACTCACTCTCCCAGGCCTAGTGGACGAAAAGGAGGGGGTGTTGGAATCCTCCTATCCCCTCAAAGCACTTTTCAAGTTCTTCATTCCCCACCCTCTCTGTCCCTCTCCTCATTTTGAAGCTCACTGTATTCGTCTATTTTCTCCAGTTTCTTTGAGAATTGCTGTGATATATCGGCCTCCTGGACCGGTATCAAGCTTCCTTGACGACTTCTCTGCCTGGCTACCCTACTTTCTTTCTTCTGAAATTCCAACAATCATTCTTGGTGACTTCAACATCCCTGCTAATATTGACACTCCTGCTACTTCTAACTTTCTGAGGCTAACTTCATCTTTTGACCTAAAACAATGGACACATGCTTCTACTCACACTGATGGCAACTGCCTTGACCTCATATTCTCCTACCTATGCACTCCATGCACCCTCTCCAACATTCCTTTTCCTCTCTCTGATCACCACCTTATTAGTTTCACTCTCTCTTAGTCTTCCTCCTCCTTGCCCTCCAGCTACCAAGCAATTACCCGTAGAAACCTTCGCCATCTTAACCCTTCTCTTCTTTTTTCTGCTACAGATTGTCTCTACGACAAAATCTCATCCTTGTCCTGCCCCAACCTGGCCACTTCTACAGAAAAGTACTCACTGTCATCCACCCTAGATACCGTGGCCCTCCTCACTACACACAGAATCAGGCCCCGATCGCTACAACCCTGGCAGACAGACGATACCAGAAGCCTCAAAAAAAGAGCCGCGCTCTTGAGCGTCTGTGGCGTAAGACTAAGTCACAGCAAGATTTCAGCCAATATAAATCTTCCCTCCAACAATACCATTCCTGCCTTCACACTGCCAAACAAACCTACTTTATCACTCTTATCAACAACCTCTCACGAAGCCCCTATCAACTCTTTTCTACCTTTAACACTCTACTTCGTCCTCCAATACCTCCACCCACCAACTTTCTCACTGCCCAGGAGATTGCTTATCACTTTAAAAATAAGATTGATACAATTCATCTCGAGAACTCCTCTCTACAGATTTCTCACCCCCCCTCATACTCTTTGTCCTCCTGCACAATCAATACTCTCATTTAACCCAGCTACCATAGAGGAAGTCACTAAACTTCTCTCTAACGTCCACCTAACCTCCTGTAACCCTGTTCCTTCTCAACTACTACAATCACCCTCTGATTCTATCCTACACTCTTTAACTCATATCTTCAACCTCTCCCTCTCTACTGGCATCTTCCCCAACCCTCTAAAACATGCACTAGTCACTCCCATACCAAAAAAGGCCACACTGGACCCCACCAATCTTAACAACCTAAGATCCATCTCCTTACTCCCTTTTGCCTCCAAAATCCTTGAACCTTTAGTTTACAACCGACTGAGTGACCACCTCACTGAAAACAACCTTCTTGATCCCCTTCAGTCGGGATTTCGTCCACACCACTCCACAGAATCTGCCTTCCCAAAACTCACAAACGACTTACTAACAGCAAAAAAACAATGGTCATTATTCCATACTCTTACTCTTGGACCTCTCCGCTGCCTTTGATACAGTTGATCACCCCCTCCTCCTCAAAAAACTCAATTTGCTTGGTCTCCATGGCTGTGCTCTCCGTTGGTTCGAAACTCACTGCACGTTCAGTGTCACTTACAACTCCACTTCTTCCTCTCCAACTCCTCTCACCGTTGAGGTCCCTCAAGGTTCTGTCCTTGGACCCCTACTATTCTCGATCTACACGTACTCCCTGGGTCAGCTGATCACCTCCCATGGCTTCCGCTATCATTTATATGCCGATGACACCCAAATCTATCTCTCTACCCCTCAACTCACCCCATCAGTCTACTCACAGATCACTGCCTTACTAACAGACATATCAGCCTGGATGTCACAGCACTTCCTCAAACTGAATCTATCTAAAACGGAGCTCACATTATTTTCTCCCCCACGTGCCCCTTTCCCTGACTTCTCTGTTAAGATCAATGGCACAACTATTAGTGCGTCCCCACATGCCAGGGTGCTAGGGGTAACCCTAGACTCTAAACTGTCCTTTCAAGACCACATCCAATCCCTGTCCAAATCATGCTGCCTCAGCCTACGCAACATCGCTAGAATACACCCCTTTTTAACCAATGACACCACCAAGCTTCTAATTCACTCTCTGGTTATCTCTCGCCTCGGCTACTGCAACTTTCTCCTCATTGGATTACCTTTGCATACATTATCCCTCCTTCAGTCAATAATGAGTGCTGCTGCAAGACTTATCTACCTTGCCAACCGCTCAGTGTCCTCCGCCCCTCTCTGCCAATCTCTCCACTGGCTACCATTCACCCAACGTATAAAATTCAAAGTACTAACAATAATTTACAAAGCCATCCACAACTCTGCCCCCAGCTACATCTCTAACTTAGTCTCAAAAGATCAACCAAGCCACCCTCTTCGGTCCTCCCAAGACCTCCTGCTCTCTAGCTCCCTTGTCACCTCCTCTCATGCTCGCCTCCAGGATTTCTCGAACTTCTCCCTTCCTTTGGAACTCCCTACCCCAATCAGTCCGACTGTCTCCTAATCTATCAATCTTTAGACGATCCCTGAAAACTTTTCTCTTTAAAGAAGCCTATCCTGCTTCTACCTAATAATCTTTCTTTCTACATCAGCTCCTCCCCCACAGCTTTTACCTTTTGTATCAATTGACCCTCCTTAGATTGTAAGCTCTAACGAGCAGGGCCCTCTGATTCCTCTTGTACCAAATTGTGATGTAACTGTACTGTCTGCCTTTATTTTTGTAAAGCGCTGCGCAAACTGCTGGCGCTATATAAATCCTGTATAATAATAATAATATTAATACTAACACTCCTGCTACTTCCAAACTTCTCAGTCTAACCTTGACCTAGTTTTCTCCCACCTATGCACTCCATGCAACCTCTCGAGCTATCCATTCCCTCTCTCATATTACTACCTTATTAGCGTCACTCTCTCTCCCTCTCCTCTCCCTCCAACCGCCTAAAAGTTACCGCAGAAACATACGTCATCTCAACCCTTCTATTCTCTACTCTGTTACTGATAACCTATATGACAAAATCTCACCCCTATCCTGCACCGAACTAGCCACTTCTGTCTATAACACTTCACTTCTAGCCTCAATGGACTCACTGGCCCCCCTCACTACCCACAGAATCAGGCCCCAAACCCTTCAACCTTGGCAAACAGATGATACTAGAAGTCTGAAAAAACACAGCCATGCTCAGGAGCACCTGTGGCATAAGACTAAGTCTCAGAAAGATTTCAACCAATACAAAACTGCCCTACAAAAATACAATTCCAGCCTCCTCGCTGCCAAGCAGGCCTATTTTATCACCCTCATAAACTTATCATCCCGCCCCCGTCAACTCTTCTCTACCTTCAACTCTCTACTTCATCCTCCACTGCCTCCACCGACCAACTCACTCACTGCCCAAGAGATCGCCAATCACTTCAAACTGAAGATTGATACAATTCGCGAGGAGATCTCTGCTGTTCAGTTACCCTCTACGCTTTACACTTCATACCCACAGGTTCAATCATTACTTCCCTCTCTCAACCCCACCACTATAGACGAGGTTGCTAAACTACTTGCCAATGTCCATCTCACCACCTGCCCTCTGGATCCTATTCCCTCACAAATGCTACGTTCACCCTCTGGCTCTATTCTACACTCTCTAATCCACATCTTCATTCTCTCCCTCTCTTCTGGTATCTTTCCCAAACTCTCTAAAACATGCATTAGTTAGCCCCATACTTAAAAAGCCCTCCCTGTACCCATCCAATCTTGACATCTCCTTG
The DNA here is from genome assembly GCA_018402905.1 of Glandirana rugosa. Lineage (NCBI taxonomy): Eukaryota > Metazoa > Chordata > Amphibia > Anura > Ranidae > Glandirana > Glandirana rugosa. Next base: position 521,521 of record BLSH010337864.1, on the reverse strand, counting down.
TTCCTCTTTTTATCCAAACTCCTTGAACGTCTGGTCTGCAACCGACTTTGCGACCACCTTGCTGATAATGGCCTTCTTGATCCCCTTCAGTCTGGTTTTCGTCCTCAACACTCCACAGAAACTGCTCTCCTAAAACTAACAAACAATCTACTAACGGCCAAAACCAATGGACACTTTTCTGTACTCCTACTCCTGGACCTCTCTGCTGCCTTTGACACTATTGACCACCCTCTCCTCCAAAAAAAAAAAAAAAAAAAAAAACTCCACACTTTTGGTCTCCGTGATTGTACTCTTCGCTGGTTCTCCTCCTACTTATTCAACTGCACCTTTAGTGTTACAATCCAATTTACTCCTCTCCTCTTCCTTTCTCTGTTGGGGTCCCCCTAGGGTTACCACCTCATCCCTTTAAACCCGAACACATATTAATTACACAGGTTCTGAGGCTAATTGAATGCATTCGGGTTTAAAGGGATGAGATGGCAACCCTAGGTCCCCCCAAGGTTCTGTCCTTGGATCGCTCCTACTCTCAATCTACACCTCCTCGCTGAGTCAGTTGATAGCCTCCCATGGCTTACAATACCACCTCTATGCTGACGACACCCAAATCTATTTATCTACCCCACAGATCACTCCCGCCGTCTCCTCACGTATCACTCATTTACTAACAGATATATCAGCCTGGATGTCACACCACTTCCTCAAACTCAATCTATCCAAAACCAAACTTATGATTTTTCCTCCCCCATATGCCCCTTCCCCTGATCTCTCTGTCAAAATCAATGACACAACTATAAGCCCATCCACGCATACCAATGTCCTAGTTGTAGTTCTGGACTCTGAACTCTCCTTTAAGCCCCACATCCAATCACTGTCCAAATCTTGCCACCTCAATCTCCGCAACATCTCCAAAATACGCCCCTTTCTAACCAACCACACAACAAAGCTCTTAATCCACTCCCTGGTCATCTCTCGTCTCAACTACTGCAACTCCCTTCTCATTGGCTCACCTCTACACAGGCTATCCCCCCTCCAATCCATCATGAATGCTGCTGCAAGACTCATCCACCTTACCAATCGTTCTGTTTCTGCTACTCTCTGTCAATCCCTCCACTGGCTTCCACTCACCCAGCAATTTTAATTCAAAATACTAAATACTAACAACTACTTACAAAGCCATCCACAACTTAGCCCCCAGCTACATCACTAACCTGGTCTCTAAATACCAACCTATTCATTCTCTTCGTTCCTCTCAAGATCTCCTGCTCTCTAGCTCCCTCATCACCTCCTTTGCTCGCCTCGAGGACTTTTCCAGAGCCTCTCCAATCCCATGGAACACCTTACCCCAAACTGTCAGATTATCTTCTACTCTATTATCTTTTAGACGATCCCTAAAAACCGTTCTCTTCAGAGAGGCCTATCCTACCCACACCTAACAACTGTATTCTCATTTTCTCCATCAGCTCATCCCCCACAGTTATCCTTTTGTCCCTCTTGACCCTCCCTTCTAGATTGTAAGCTCTAGCGAGCAGGGCCCTCTGATTCCTCCTGTATTGATTTGTATTGTAATTGTACTGTCTGCCCCCATGTTGTAAAGCGCTGCGCAAACTGTTGGCACTATATAAATCCTGTATAATAATAATCTGTGCTCTGCATTTTTGGTGTGTCTCGTTTTGAGGTGCACTTTACACATGTTTTTAGGTATGCTACAATTGACCTCTATTAGAATGTGCATTTTGATGAAAGTGCACCAAAGTCCTGCATGCTGCATTTTTGACAAGTGCCAATTGGCCAAGCTAGCCCAAACAAACTATTTTCTTCACTAACACATGCAGCGTTGGTCTGCACTGCATAGGTGTGCACAGCATTTTGCATTAGGGTGTGCACTCCAAGGATCAAACACAAAGCACAGGCAGTAGCAAGTGCAAAAGCACATGTGAACGAGTCATTTAAAAAAAAAAAAATTTAATTGAAATTTGTTTTTTAATTTTTTTTTTTAGATTTTTATTTATTTTAACACGTTTTAACTGTCCTTTTGAGGGGCTTTGGTGAAAATATCGGGATTTTACATAGACCCCTGATGTCTTTCATTTAAAGTGTTACTAATCCCACAACAGTAAAATCTATCTATATATACAGAATTGCATGCTTGTTATACTCACTGTGGAACTTAAGGGGTTAATCCTCTGCATTGTGTAAAAAGGTGCTTTGATCCTATATGGACAGATCATTCCCTCCTGCACTGTTTCTCTTGCCAAGGCCAGATAAGACACAGTGAGGGAAGTCCTCCTGCACATGCTCAGTTTGGTCTCTATTGCTGGAGAGAACCTTTTTTTGTTCTCAGAGCTAGCCAGATCACATGATATTGACATCACAAATGTGGGAGTGTATACAGGCTGTAGTGAAAATCTCCTCCTACCTGAATGCTGAGCATTCAGGCAGATCCTGAAGTTTGTGGTGTGACCGTGGTATACAGATCATCCAAAAAGGTATATATTGGCAGTATTTTATTGTAAAAAGTAGATTTATAAGCTGTTTGCACTGTGGGTGGGGGGGGGGGGGGGCAGAACTATTTTTATATTACTGGGTTTAATAACACTTGAAGACTGGAAAAGGGACTGAGGACAGGATGGAGGTGCAGATGCTAGAACTGATCCACCTACATTGCAGCCAGAGTGAGGGAGAGGAGGAGAAGTCGGCAGCACTGCAATGGGATCGATATCTGCAATAAGGCAGTACAGTTGGTCCTCCTGCTTGGCAGGTGCTTGGGCCCCCTTTTGGACTAACGGGGCATAGGCCTGGTATAGGAGGACAAGCTGTACTGTCTTATCATCAGCCCTGGCACACAGGGTGATTAGGGTGTGCTCAGGCACACCCCCTATTCACACCTTTACTGCACTGTATGAATTAAATGTAGTCTCAGTGCTGGGTTCCAGTACCGGGAGGTGAACATTCCATTCCGCTCCCAGAACAAAACTGAATTGGGCTGAGCAGTGGCGTAGCATGGACAGGACCACAGGGGCAGCTCCCCCGGGTGCAAAATTCTAAAAGTATTGCATCCAAGGGTTAGGGGATGCAATCCTTGCCTTGACCCGGATGCTGAACACCTATGTTATTCCACTGTAGGGCACCAGGAAGCTGTCAAAGCTGGCAGTCAATCATAGGCAGTGGAGGCATTCCCCACCCCACATCACACCCTTTGCATCTGAGCAGCTTCTAGGCGGGGAATGCCTCTGCTGCCTATGATTGACTGTCAGTTTGACAGCTTTAGGTGGGATAGCTTGGGTGGGTTTGGACTTGTTTCAGCTCATCCCTACCCAGGAGGGCACCCTGGGCACTGCCAGACCACACTATGTCAACTTCAGCAAGTTGGAAGAGGTGTGATTCTCACACGTCCTCGTATGACTTACTCTCCGCTCTACCCCTAGGTGAGGTGTAAGTTGTAAGTTAGTAGAAATAGAAGAATCTAATACCTGTGTATTAGATTCTCCTATTTTTACTAACTTACAACCTACACCCCGCTTCACACTTGATGACTGTGTAAAGTATGGAGGGCAGCTAAAACTCTTTTGGGGGTTACTGGGACACCAAATACACTATATACCCTTGCAGGATGCCAGATGCATGAATTCAACAGGGGGGGGGTTTGAGGCACCTGATTAGAGGCTCTAATAGGCTTCAAAATAGGGTGTGCTCGGGGAGTAGAGAATGTGTCCAGAGTCCACCCAGGTGTGTTGCAATAGTGAATGACTATTCACTATTGTAACACCGATCCTTCTTCCCGCCAATCAGGAAGCGGATCTAAGACCCATTACCCGATTAAATGAAAGGACAAGAGATCCTATTGGACGCCTAGGAGAAGGTGAGGAGACGCACGGCCACCGTGATGGAGGAAAGGCAACAGGAGCCTCTGACCGATGCCAAAAGCCAACTGCCGATTCCCGATGCCTAGATGGGGTAAGTGCTGGACTGACTGGCAGACAGTGAGTGGACGGGGGGTTGCGGTGCCGTCGGCTACCCGGGGGGGGTGGTTGTTTGCCACTTCCCCCCCAAAAAAAAACCAACCGCCACTGGAAGGTTTCAATATTGATTTGGTCCACCCTTTGCAACTATAACAGCTTCAACTCTTCTGGGAAGGCTGTCCACAAGGTATAGGAGTGTCTATGGGAATGTTTGACCATTCTTCCAGAAGTGCATTTGTGAGGTCAGGCACTGATGATGGGTGAGAAGGCCTGGCTCGCAGTCTCCACTCTATTTCATCCTATAGGTGTTCTATTGGGTTGAGGTCAGGACTCTGTGCAGGCTAGTCAAATTCCTCCACCCCAAACTCGCTCACCCATGTCTTTAAGTACTCTGCTTTGTGCACTGGTGTGCAGTCATGTTGGAACAGGAAGGGACCATCCCCAAACTGTTCCCATAAAGTTGGGAGCATGAAATTGAAAATGTCTTGGCATGCTGACGCTCCCTTCACTGGAACTAAGGGGCCAAGCCCAACCCCTGAAAAACAACCCCACACCATAATCCCCCCTCCACCAAATGATTTGGACCAGAGCACAAAGCAAGGTCCATAAGGACATGGATGGGTGAGTTTGGGGTGGAGGAACTTTAAAGTCCATGTGCGTGTAAAGGCAGGCATCCCAATACTTTGGACAATATAGTGTATATTCCAGTTTGGTCTTATCGAAAATCTGACTGAACTCAGTAGTATCGCAGACCTGACAACTTATCTCGCTTTCACAATGCATAGACTGACACAACTATTTATTATACACAGAGTGTATCGTATGCCAGACTTTCTTTATAGAATGGTCTCAGTGAATTCATGATGCAACCACCCACAGGGTAAACTTATGCACTTATTATGGAAATGCCCAAAACTCAGACACTATTGGAACACGGTCATTACAGCCTTAACCACTTCCCGACCGCGCTATAGACAAAAGACGTCCACAGCGCGGTCGGGTTATTCTAACAGGACGTCCATGGACGTCCTCCAGAATATCGCTTCCCGCGCGCCCCCTGGGGCGCGCACACGGGAACATCCGTGACCGTCGGGTCCGGGGGACCCGACTGATCACGGATCGCGGTGAATGGCCGCTGTGAGCGGCCTTTCACCACGTGATCGCGCCGTCCAATGACTGGCTTCCGCCGGCTTTTCTCTCTCCTCTCCGCACCGATCGGTGCAGTGTGAGAGGAGAGAGGGGGAGGAAAGACCTGTGCAGTGCTGTGGGCAATGTGTAATGCCCACAGCACTGCTAAATGACAGCAACCCCCACCATCCATCAAGCACCCACCCAGCCATCCACCCCATCCATCCACACCCCCCATTCTTAGCCCATCCATGCTCAGCCACCCATCCATCAATCCATCCATCCTCACACAGCCATGCTCACCCATCCATCCATGCTCACCCATCCATCCATGCTCACCCATCCATCCATCCATCCATGCTCACCCATCCATCCATCCATGCTCACCCACCCAACTGTACTCACCCAGCCATCCATCCACGCTCACCCATCCATCCATCCATGCTCACCCATCCATCCATCCATGCTCACCCATCCATCCATGCTCACCCATCCATCCATCCATGCTCACCCACCCAACCGTACTCACCCTACCCACTCGTACCTACCTACCTACCCACTCGTACCTACCTACCTACCCACTCGCACCTACCTACCGACCCACTCATGTCAACCCACCCACTCGTACCTACCTACCT
>BLSH010337864.1:484790-505154 GCA_018402905.1 Glandirana rugosa | reverse complement strand
TTTTAACATATTGTCTTTGTTTCTTTTTACGTAACAAAAACTTTTAAAATTCAGAAAAAAATTAAATATCGCGTTTTTTCTTTTTTGGGTCCCCACTAATTTATGGTGGTTTTCTTTCAAGATAAACACACTTTTTTTTCACTATTTTTAAAGTATACCCACGTCACAGCGTACTGGCGCGTTAACAGTAAGTTTGACGTTGTCGCGACTATCGACTTTTAACCAGGCCCTTCCTTCCCCCAAATTCACGGGTCATAACTTCACCAATTAATAATTATTAAAATAAAAAAATGTCAAAGAACTTAAAAACGAAAAATAAATTGGCGAATTGTTGGCGAGATATCTGTTTACTGCAGATCGCGCGGGAACCGCGATTCTGGGAGGACGTCAATAGACGTCCTCCCAGAATTAAGCAACCGCTCTGTAGACGTCATTTGTCTATAGAGCGGTTGTTAAGCGGTTAAATAAAAAGCAAAAATTCAAGAAACTGTAAAAAAATAAAATTATTAATAATTAACCACTTCAATACTGGGCACTTAAACCCCCTTCCTTCCCGGACCAATTTTCAGCTATCAGCGCTGTTGCAGTTTGAATGACAATTGCGCGGTCATGCGACACTGCACCCATATGAAATTTTTATCACTTTTTTTTCACACAAATAGAACTTTCTTTTGGTGGTATTTAATCACCCCTGGGTTTTTTCTTTTTTGCGCTATAAATTAAAAAAAGACTTAAAATTTTCAAAAACAATGCATTTTTCTTTGTTTCTGTTATACAATTTTGCAAATAAGTAATTTCTCTTCATAAATTTTGACCAAAAATGATACTGCTACATTTCTTTGGTAAAAATAACCCAAATCTGAGTTTATTTGGTGTTGGCGGACAGACTGATGTGACTGGGACTGTGACAGATGTGACGGGGACATACAGATGTTTTGTGTATGGTGACAGATGTGACGGGGACATACAGATGTTTTGGGGACTGTGATAAATGTTTTGTGTATGGTGACAGATGTGATGGGGGACATACAAATGTTTTGGGGACTGTTTTATGGGGACACTGATGTGTATGGGGACAGGGGTATCAGTGTGCTTGGTGCACTGTGTGGGGGACGATCTGTGACAGCTTTCTGCATGAAATCCTCATCATGCAGAGAGCTGTCATATTGCTGCAGCTCCCCCCCCCCCGCACTGAGCTCGGCGGGGGGAGAACTGTCACAGAGACATTCGTCTCTGTTTACAATGTGACGGCTGTGATTGAACGGCTGCGCGTGGCCACGCTGCAAGCTCCCATTCTGCAGGATGTGTATACACGTCCTGTCAGAACGGGGAAGCTCCCACCCGGCCGTATGTATACAGGGGCCGGGTGGGAGGTGGTTAAAAAACATAAAGCACCACTGTCCCCCTGTGCTTACACGCGCGTAGGTCCAGCACCCATATGTAAACGGTGGTTACGCCAAACATATGGTATCACCACAAGCCTCAGAGTGAGAGCAGTCATTTTAATACAAGAGCTCATGCTTAACTCTAAACCAGTGGCGGCTGTTTTTTTTTTTTGGGGGAGGGTGGCCAACATCTGCCTCCTGATTGGCCAAGGGGAGGATCAGTGTTACAATAGAGAATATTCATTCACTGTTGTAACACACCTGGGTGGGCTCCGGATGCATTCTCTGCTCCCCGAGCCCACCCTATTTTGAAGCCTATTTGAGCCTCTGGCTCTAATAAGGTGCTTCAAAAAAACACCCACCCTGCATTGGATTCCATGCATCCAGCGTCCTGAAAGGGGCCAGATGCATGGATAGGGGGAGGCGGCAATGAATAGAGGGGGCAGCGCTCCTGCGCCCTTAATGGACGGACTGCCCCTGCTCTAAACTGGTAATCTGTAAAGGCTTTAAACCGTCACTTATGGAGGTTTTTACATAGTTTATCACCATTTCACAGGGTGTAAAATTTTAAGTGTTGACATGTTTGCTATCTGTTTATTCATCGCAATAAAATATTTTAGATTTTACCAAAAAGTGGGTATTAAATTGTGTTTATGTGCACTAAAAGTTAGTTAAGTGTATTTTTTCCTGAAAATTTGCATTTGATAAATAGCTGTGCAAATATTGTGTGACTAGAATGTCAACAACCACCATTTCATTCTCCTGGGCCTCTACTTTCAAAAAATATATAATGTTTGGGAGTTCTAAGTAATTTTTCTAGCAAAAAAGAAAATCAGATTTTAACATGTAAGAAGTGGCAGAATTTGCTTGGGCACATAAAATCTGATTTTGTTTATGACAGATACAACATGTCAATATGTCTGCAGACATGTATCCCATCTCTTTATTTCTAACAAAATAAAACGGTTTCCACTCCTTCATGTTTGATGGCTCTCAGTCTCTTCTGGTTAAACCATTCATGGACAAGCAAAACTGAAGGTCAGGCTCATAATACCCTCAAACGTATACCCTGGAGGATGAACAGACTCTGTAGCGGATGCAACCGTCATGTCCCAGGCATCCACAAAACCCACATTGACCCCTTGGAAAACCTCTTTAAGCACCAGGTATTGAGTATAACCGTGAAAATCACCAATTCTTTCTAGTGCAGCATATCTTTCTCTGGTGTTTTCAGTTTTGATGATGACCTTGGTTTCTGGCATCCGGAGGAAAAGACGTTCCACCGCTCTTCGGATGTTCAGTGCCCGTCTAATAAAAAGTTTCAGAGGGAATTGTCGGAAGTGCTGTCCCATAGTAATGACAAAGATAGTGTCCTTTCCCCCACCCTGTCTGTCAATCTGGCGGCTCGTGTACATGTCCTCCATGAAGTAGTAGAACACAAAGCTCTCTAAGGGAAACCCGTGTCTTTTATACGATACATAAATATCTTTTTCCATGTTTATAGCCTCGAGTGTCTTCTCCCAAGAGCTCCATCCAGTCTCATGATGCCGAAAATATTTCACAACTGGTGGAGACAAGAGAAACCTACCATGTTATATACACTGGATAATATCATGTGCATGGTCTTTTAAAGTGTATGTAAGGGTAAAATAAAAAATATTCATTATATACAGGACACCAGGGATGGGTCCTGGACAGATGATACGTGTTCCTGCTATTTGGGTTGTGGTCCCTTTAAAGACAATGACTTGAATGCAGAGTTTCAGGGGTGAGGGGTTCTGGTAGGAAAGGGGTAAACTGACCTGCAGTTTGCCCAAGATTGGTAAGTCAGTGAGGGAAAAAAGTATTTGATCCCCTGCTGATTGATCCCCTGCTAATTTTGTACGTTTGCCCACTGACAAAGAAATGATCAGTCTATCATTTTAATGGTCGGTTTATTTTAACAGCGAGAGACAAATATATCCAGAAAAACTCATTTCAAAAAGTTATAAATTGATTTGCATTTTAATGAGTGAAAAAGTAGTTGAACCCCTATCAATCAGCAAGATTTCTGGCTCCCAGGTGTCTTCTATACAGGTAACGAGCTGAGATTAGGAGCACTCTCTTAAAGAGAGTGCTCCTTATCTCAGCTTGTTACCTGTATAAAAGACACCTGTCCACAGAAGCAATCAATCAATCAGATTCCAATCTCTTCACCAAGGCCAAGACCACGAGCTGTCCAAGGATGTCAGGGACAAGATTGTAGACCTACACAAGCCTGGAATGGGCTACAAGACCATCGCCAAGCAGCTTGGTGAGAGGGTGACAACAGTTGGTGCGATTATTCGCAAATAGAAGTGTAGCACCCTTCCCGCTAGGTAGGTGTTAGTGTGAGATTTTTGCCAGGTAAGGCAAATTTAGTCAGGCCTGACTTAGTGCAGGCCTGATTGTTTTGATTCTGGGCAGGGGAGTGGTCCATGGAGAGCTGGAGACTACAGGAAGAAACACCCCTTGGTTAGTCCTCCCCTTTCTTCAGAAAGTTCTGGAAAAGGGGATGGAAAGAGGAGGTGGGGCTTTCTGAAGTATGTTAAGGAGCCTTGACCAATCCCCAACTTGTATTGTCAGGGGCAGGCCTCCTTAAGTACTGTGGTCTGCCCAGTGGGGAGGGGAGAGTTCGGGTGGAAGTCTGGAAATTATAGTGTGGAGGCTGTCGCGCCCTAGGGGGAGCTCCCAGTCTGGGGGGGGGGGGCTGGAGTGCTCGAGTGCAGCCAGGAGGAGCGAGATCTTGGTAGCAGGCACAACACAGGCAGCGAAAAGGACAGCGGAAGAGTCCACTATCGGGAGAGATCTTCAGTGTGGAACTACAAGTGTCTGGGGTCAGTGAGCAACATACCCTGGGATACTGGAGGAGTCATGTCAGAGCGGATTGGGGTGAGAAACAGTCTGGGAAGGATGCAGATGCCAATGTGGGACTTTAATGTTGCTGTGGCAGTGGAGAAGGCCCTTACAGCTGGAGGAGCTGACAGGGCCTGGAAGAAGATGGGCTGGGAATAGTAGTCCATCACACTAGCTAGCATAGGGTACTATTCTACACTTTGGGGGCTATTAGCCTCTGCCTGTAATGGGCGGTCTGGAGGTCCTGCTTCAACTACAGCATGCCAGTGTGCTAGCTAGACCTAAGGAGACATTTGGAGGCCTTGTAAATATCCTTCCAGGTCTCACCTGTGAGAAGCAAGTGTTGTGCAGGAGTGAGGAACAAGGAGAGAAATGTGCAGCAAGTGTCAGTGCTGGAGTGAAGTTTATATACGGAGTTGTATATAGAGGTCCCATGTAAAGAACGGTTTGATTCTTGGGCATCCCATAATCATCCCTACCTCATCCAAGTTCAAATCTCCTAATAAAAAAACAAAACAAAATACCAGCCTGTTCTGTCACTCTGGATTTGAGGAAAAAGTGTGATTGAGAACAGAGGGATTGGGTGAACCACAACAACTAGCCACCCCTAAGGGGCCATTGGCTACAGGAGAAACACAAAATAACTGTTAATCTACCTTAGCCTGGGGCTCCATGCAAGCTCTCACCTCGTGGAGTTTCAGTGATCATGAGAAGGGTGAGGAATCAGCCCAGAACTACACAAGAGAATCTTGCCAATGATCTCAAGGCAGCTGGGACCACAGTCGCCAAGAAAACAATTGGTAACACACTACGCTGTGAAGGACTGAAATCCTGCAGCGCCCACAAGGTCCCCCTGCTCAAGAAAGCACAATGTACAGCCCGTCTGAAGTCTGCTAATGAGCATCTGAATGATTCAGAGGAGAACTGGGTGAAAGTGTTGTGGTCAGATGAGACCAAAATCAAGCTCTTTGGCATAAACTCAACTTGCCGTGCTTGGAGGAGGAGGAATGCTGCCTATGACCCCAAGAACACCATCCCCACCATCAAACATGGAGGTGGAAACAATTATGCTTTGGTGGTGTTTTTCTGCTAAGGGGACAGGACAATTCCACCGCATTAAAGGGGCGATGGACAGGCCCATGTACCGTCAAATCTTGGGTGAGTACCTCACCCCAGCAAGTTTCATTTAGCCAGATAGTCCTACCGTTGGAGGGCCGAGTGGTAGGACTATCTGGCTAAATGAAACTTGCTGTTTTAAAGTGTTTTTAATGTAAGCGCAATCGGTGCTGTTTGAATAAATGTCTATACCTTAAGTGATACACTATGAGGGTCTTTCTTGCTTGTTCCCCATGATTATACATGCTGGAGAGGAACGAGTGCCTGTGGATGCGGTTCTTGGGAAGGTCATTGTGTGATGAGCCCCCTCTATTCTTGGAAAGATGAGCCTATCTATCTTTGACCTCTGGTGAGCCCCCAATGTGTGCACACGCATGTGGTGACCGATGGTGAAGGATACGCTATCAAAAACAGCATAGCTGCACAATTTAAGGAGTATTTACCCCTGCACTTTATTCAATGTTGCACAATTGATTTTTTTGCACTACCATCTTGGTTTTTAAGTGATTGAAGGTGAAGGACTCAGCTTTGAAGCAAGTTGGCTGTTTGATTCAAGGAGGACATACCTTTGCACTTCATTGAGGATTGCACTGTTGAGACTTTTTGCACTAGCACTTTGTTTGTATTTTTTGCACTAAATTGTTTTGCACAATATATATTCAGTTTTAGCGCTGCTTTCACTATCACGGATATAGCTGATCTTCGGAGTTTTTTATATATTTATAGCAGCTGCTTTATTTCCATTTTTAATCACTTTATATATTTGTTAATAAGGAGCGCAGTGTTACTGTTCTATTTATGCTCAGAGACCTGCAGTGCCACCTTGAGGACTTGGACTGAGGGTCTGAGGGGCCAGAGGACCTCCAAGATACTCTATAATCTTTATTTAATGACATCCTGGGGGAACCCACTACCACACCCATAGAAATGGACAGAGCCCATCGTGCCCTTCTTCCAAAGGGACTGGCCTCCAGGCCCCAGGATGTCATATGCCGAATCACCTCCTTCCCCTTGAAGGAACGCATAATGTGCAAAGCCTGCTCTGTTCGCAGAGTGGTGTTCAACAACACTCCAATCCAGATCTTTCTTGGATCACGCTCCAGAAACGCAGACTACTCCAACCCCTTCTGCACTCCCTCCAGGAGAAAGATATTGTCTACAGCTGGGGATTCCCCTTTAGCCTCTCTGCAAAGAATCAAGGCAAATCTGCTACTCTGCAATACCCAGAGGACATTAACACTTTTTGCAACATCCTCGAGATACCGGCCCCGCAGCTCCCAGAATGGGACCTGGTAACCATCCCGTCTCTGCCACCTATGGTCTGGCAGCAGGTCCAACTGCACAAGAGGCCCCGGGGCTCGGAGCCCTCCCGCAAGTCCACCAAGCCCAGGAAAAACAGAACCGACTAACTTCTCTGAGTTTGTACCTAGCCAGATATGCCTGACTGTTTAATGTTTGTTGAATTCCCACAGGTTTCACCACCATGGTTCGTTGGACTTCTTCTTTTTTTCTTACTTTTAGTGAGCCTAGCCTGCCCCCTTTTTTTTTTTAGTTTCCTCCTGATCCACGGCCTACTGCCTCATACTGGTCACAAGGACGAATTTGTGCAAAAAGTTGGATTGGCCAGATAGCCCCGTTCTCAACCCAGAACTGTTTTTCCTCTGAACTAATTACCTGGAGGCTATTGCTATTATGTGTTGTTGGCAGTTGGCGAGTGGCTAACGGACCCTATCGCTCAGACTGGGTTCACCGTAGTTCTTACCAGTGGGACAGTTATTTGTATTCTATAGGCACTCCAGGACCTGGCCAGTCCCCTTTTTATTGTTTTCTATACTCCTTTTATGATTTTCCCCTTATGCACTTAACAGAGACATTTGAGTTTATGCGGGCCCATTCCTCCGGAGAACTGAGAGCAGCCGGATTTGGGTCATTTCCCCCTCGGGACTTTTTGCCCGGATGGTTCCTGTAGTGACAGTCGGCTCGGGGGCCTTTCCCCCGTGGTCGACTGTTCTTCCTTCTACCCCCCTGGGCACAGTGGTCCCCCTCGGTTTGCCTGGGAGGCTATGCAGACCTGGGAGGGTATTTGGGAACTTCATCGAAAGGAATGTTCATGGATCACATGGGATTGGTTGCAATGTCTGATTATTCCCTCTGTATGTACTAAACATAACCTCTCTCCCTTCTCTTCCTCTCTCTCTTCTTTCTTTTGTTGCTTTCAACTTTTCTATAGGTCTCCACCTCCAGGCGGTCACATCGGTGTTGAATCCGGTGGATGCCACTCCCCCCTCCCGCACACGAAAGTTGGGTCCTCGGTCAGTCCAGATAAGTATACCAGGATTGTTGTGTGGTTATCATGGCTAAGGTACTTTCCCTAAATGTCCACAGGCTTAACTCCAATAAGAAACGGCATTTGGCTCTGAGCGAGTTCCGGCAGTCTGGGGCAGAGGTCATCATGGTGCAGGAGACGCACCTTAAAAAGGGGGACTTGCTGGCTTTTGCCTCGCACACGTTCCCCCAAATCTATCAAGCATCTAACCCCCGGAAAAAGGCAGGGGTGGCAATACTATTCAGACGGGAATCTCAGTTTACCTGCATGGACACCCACCTAGATCCCCAGGGGAGGTATATAGTTCTACGGGGAACGTGGCATGCTCGACAGGCCACGTTCTGTGTGATTTATGCCCCGACAGTCCACCAAATACATTTTTAACCAGACTTTTTGCCCGAATTTTCTGCCAGACCCACGACCCTTTGGTCATAGGGGGAGACTTTAATTTGATTCAATCGGGCACCGCAGACCACCTGGGATTGGAACCCAGCGGCCCCCCGCCGCGAACCCTGAGGGACTCAAAACTCTTTCGCCAGCTCACTAGGCGTCACTTTCTCCCACAATACACGGAAATTAGGAAGCTACTGCGGAAATGGAAGCGACACCATATCTCGCTGCTGGGGCGTATTACCTCTGTAAAGATGGTCATCCTCCCCAGGCTGCTTTATATATTTCAAACTCTCCCCGTCCCGATTTCCTACGTAGCCCTTCGTAAACTACAAACAGACATATTGAGATTTGTCTGGAACCACAAGCACCATAGGATCCCCCAGGCGGTACTGCAGGCCTCTAGACGGCATGGGGGGTTGGGTTTCCCTAACCTCACCCGCTACTATCAAGCTGCCCAGTTGCGAGCCATGATCTCCTGGATTCCTCAATGCTCCTACAATAAGTGGACGGAAATCGAAAAAATTTGGATGGCAGCGGTCCATCCAAACAGTTTGCTGTGGGGTGCAGGGAGGGAAGTTGATGCAGGAAGGCTGATGGGACCAATGTCACTCCTGAGATCACTCTGGCTAAAACTGTCCCGGAATCATGGGTTACAATCTGATAAATCATTATTGACCTCCTTCCTCTACAACCCCAGACTGCCGGCTGGCCTCACACACCAGATGTCTGCACCATGGGCCACAAGAAATCTCTTCCATTTTGGCCACTTAGTCGATCCCTGCACCCGTAAACTCTTCTCATTCCCTGACATTCAAGAAAACTTTGGGATTCCCCATAGGGAATTCTATGGTTATCTCCAGATCAGGCACTTTGCCCAAGATACTACCTCTAACCTGCAATCCCCCCCCCCCCCCACCATTCGAGGGGATAGTCCTGGAGGGCTTGACAGGGAGGGGGCAGATTTCAAACATATACCTGATACTCAACACGGTTCCCCAGCTTGAGCACAATAAACATGCATACATGAGAAGGTGGTTGAAGATGTTAGGGGAGGAACTCTCTATAGAGGCCTGGAGGGCGGTCTGGCCTTTGCTGCCAAGAGCTCCAATTGCACCCTGTATAAGGAAAATGGCTACAAAATTATTTACACTTGGTACATGATGCCGGATAGACTCCATGCCATCTATCCATCTAGCTCAGACCGCTGTTGGTGGTGCAGGGGAGCCAGGGGCACTCTACTTCATATCTACTGGAGTTGCCCTGTGCTGGTTCCTTACTGGCGCATGGTGAGGGAGCTCTTGGAGAATCTCTTTGGGACTTCTGTACCCGACACTCCCAAGTTCTTCCTGCTTGGACTGTCAGTCCCGAAGTTGGCCAGGCAGCACAGAAAACTCCTTAGGCACATTTTGACAGCAGCTCGTTGTTTAGTCGCTCTAAACTGGAAGAGACAGAGTCCCCCCACCGCCCTATACGCCAGAATAAAAGATGTTGAGCTAATGGAGCGTATGACGGCTAGAATGCAGGATAGGCTGGAGGCACACAACAGGATATGGGGGTTGTAGCATCGCCAGGAGGACACACCGTGATGGCATCTTTGGAGGCTGGTGAGACATAATTTCTTCTGCTGTTACTCTTTCTTTTTCTTCCTCTTTCCTTTTTCTCTTTCCTACCTACTGAACGTTCACCAGTGTTCGCCTTAGTTCATTGGCGGCTCTTTTCTTCTTTACGAAGGTATTTTAGGTTGTTGTAGTTCAGTCATTAAACTAGGTTGCAGCTCTTGAACCATAGTTCACTACCCGGAATAGACATACTTTCACTGCAGAGGGAGGGTAATTCTCTAGATGGGCGAGGTACCTAAGTACCGAGCACCTATACGGCATATGCAGCACTATAGGATACTCCTTTGTCAACGGACCTTGTCTAACCTTAATACTGTAATGTTCACAACCTGGATGTATGCTCTCTATATTTGAATTATGACTGTATCTGTATAACCTATGCCTTTCCTATATACAATAAAAATTGTTAATTGGAAAAAAAAGAAAATGGGTCATGGATGAGTATTCCAGCATGACAATGACCCAAAACACAGGCAACAAAAGAGTGGCTCAAAAAGAAGCACATTGAGGTCCTGGAGTGGCCTAGCCAGTCTCCAGACCCTAATCCCATAGAAAATATGTGAAGGGAGCTGAAGGTTCGAGTTACCAAAGTCTGCTTCAAAACCTTAAGGAGGGGGTCTGCAGAGGAGTGGGACAAAATCGCTCCTGAGATGTGCGCAAACCTGGTAGCCAACTACAATAAATGTCTGACCTCTGTGATTGCCAACAAGGGTTTTGTCACTGAGTACTAAGTCATGTTTTGTGAAGGGGTCAAATACTTATTTCCTTCATTAAAATTCAAATCAATTTATAACTTTTTTGAAATGCGTTTGTCTGAATGTTTTTGCTGTTAGTCTGTCTCTCACTGTTAAAATAAACCTACCATTAAAATTATAGAGTGATCATTTCTTTGTCAGTGGGCAAACTTACAAAATCAGCAGGGGATCAAATACTTTTTTCTCTCAATGTAGCTGTCTCCAATAATCCACACTCAGATAGATGCACCCCTGCTTTTTTTCCTACTGACCCCTGTACACTGCAATACGTCCTACTGACCCCTGTACACTGCAATACATCCTACTGACCCCTGTACACTGCAATACGTCCTACTGACCCCTGTACACTGCAATACGTCCTACTGACCCCTGTACACTGCAATACATCCTACTGACCCCTGTACACTGCAATACATCCTACTGACCCGTGTACACTGCAATACATCCTACTGACCCGTGTACACTGCAATACGTCCTACTGACCCCTGTACACTGCAATACGTCCTACTGACCCCTGTACACTGCAATACGTCCTACTGACCCCTGTACACTGCAATACTGACCCCTGTACACTGCAATACGTCCTACTGACCCCTGTACACTGAAATACATCCTACTGACCCCTGTACACTGCAATACATCCTACTGACCCCTGTACACTGCAATACATCCTACTGACCCCTGTACACTGCAATATGTCCTACTGACCCATGTACACTGCAATACATCCTACTGACCTGTACACTGCAATATGTCCTACTGACCTCTGTACACTGCAATATGTCCTACTGACCCCTGTACACTGCAATACATCCTACTGGCCCATGTACACTGCAATACATCCTACTGACCCATGTACACTGCAATACATCCTACTGACCCATGTACACTGCAATATGTCCTACTGACCCCTGTACACTGCAATACATCCTACTGGCCCATGTACACTGCAATACATCCTACTGACCCATGTACACTGCAATATATCCTACTGACCCATGTACACTGCAATACATCCTACTGACCCATGTGCACTGCAATACATTCTACTGACTCCTGTACACTGCAATACATCCTACTGACCCATGTACACTGCAATACATCCTACTAACCCATGTACACTGCAATATGTCCTACTGACCCCTGTACACTGCTGCACATATTACTGACCTCTGTATACTTCCCTACATAACACTGATTTCTGAACACTACCCTATGTACTACTTACACTGGCCAGAACTCCGAGCAGACAGCCAGGCTCTCATCGACCTCACCACTGTGATCTTTGACCTCTTCCATGTTGTTTAGATCTTCATCCCACAAAGATTGCCTACCCCTGGTTTTGTCGATCTGCTGATGTGAGCAGAATCTTTGTGAGTCAGATAGGCTAATTTGCTCCCTACTTGTTCCTCAGCATGATTGACAACCTCAGGGACCAGCCATGATGTTCCCTCTCCTGAATTCTGTGCTTATCTAATGGTCTAACACTTCCTGGCCATTTTCATTGCACAATAGTTATGCATGAAAGGTGAAGCAACTTCATGGTTAAAATATGTATTTGCATTTGAGGAGCTCCCTGGATTTGAGGGCTCCAGCCTTCAGGCACATTAGAAAGCACTTACTGTGGATGCCCTCTGTGAAGTGCATGATGAATTGTCGCAATGTTGAATCTCCAATCAGGAAGAGTTTCTTCCCCTGTAGGCACTTCACAAAGTTCTCTGCAGTTTTGTAAGTAGTCATTGTACAGTAGGCAGGATTCCAAGTATTATTGAAAAAGTATCCGCTTGGAAGCGTGGAGTTCATTCCTGGCTGGCATTTTGGCTTTGGAGGTAACGCGATCTCTGAAAGAGTGACGGTTGGTTTTACAAAGGGAATTAATATCGCATAGTAAGATCTACAGACACGTGCAGAATGAAAAATAGTTTTTGCTTCATTTCGATTCGTTATTTACATATATTTGTTTAGTTAAATGTGTTTAATCCGTTCTCGGAATTCGTGTTTATTCGTATTCAAATCAATTCAAATTTTCGTATTCGAAATTGATTCAAATTTTCAAATTCGGATCGATTCGAAAAGTTTTCCAAAGAGAATAAAATAGAATAGAAAATAAAGGAATATAATTGAAAAAATAGAATAAAAAAGAATATAACAGAAAATAAAAGAATATAATATAATAGAATAATAATAAGATAATAAAAGAACAGAATAGAATGGAATATAATAGAAAGAAATAGAATAGAATAAAATAGAAAGATTATAACCATCTTCTGAAATTCGAATATAATAGAATAAAAATAATATTACCATTTTCCAAAATTCAAATAGAATCAATTCAAACTTGAATAGAATAGAGTAGAGTAGAATAAAAAATAATACAATAGTATAGAAAAAACCAACAGAATAGAAAAGAATTGAATGAATATAACCATCTTCCTATTCTAATCTATTCATTTCTATACTATTCAAATTCCAATTTATTCTATTTGAATTTTGGGAAATGGTTATATTCTTTCTGTTCTATTTTTTTTAAATTGTATTCTCTTTCTATTTGTTTATTCTATTCTATTCTTTTCTATTCTATTTTATTTTCTATTCTTTTCTATTCAAATATATTCTGTTCGAATTTCAGAAGATGGTTATATTCTTTCTATTCTATTCTGTTGTTTTTTTCTATACTATTCTGTTATTTTCTATTCTGTTCTAATCTATTCTTTTCTATTCTAGTCAAATTCAAATTGATTCTATTTGAATTTTGGGAAATAGTTATATTCTTTCTATTCTATTCTATTGTTTTTTTATTCTATTATTTTCTATTCTATTATAGTCTATTCTATTCTATTATTTTCTTATGTATTCACATTCAAATTTATTCTATTTGAAATTCAAATATCATAAGATGTTTATATTCTTTCTATGTTATTCTATTCTATTTGCTTCTATTATATTCTAGTCTATTCTGTTCTTTTATTTTCTATCCTATTTTGTTCTGTTTTACTCTATTATGTTCTATTCTTTTATTTTCTGTTATACTCTTTTCTAGTGCTATTATTTTTTTTCTATTCTATTTCTATATTTTCTATTTTATTCTCTTTGGAAATTCGAAAACTATTCAAATTCAAAAACTTTTCGTATTCAAATGTGAAAACTATTCGAATTCGAAAGGTATTTGAAAACTATTCGAATTCCGTCTGAATTTTGTTATTCGTTATTTTAAATTCGGTACTATTGTAATTTCCGAAAAACAAAAATTCGTCCTAATTTTATTTTGAAACGAAACAAACTGCACATGTCTGGTAACATCGAAGACGTTCAACCTCACGAAAATTGCTCTTTACCTCCATAGACCTCCCAGGTGCATTTTTTAATTGTTTTGTTATAAAGATGAGCTAAATGTTAAAATGATGACCCCCTCTGTACTATATTAAAAAATAAATGTTTGCATTAGTACATGTCCCCCATGGCAGTGCCCAGATTCCTATGCCCTAAAAATGGCCAAGATTATAAGGATCCGCCTCTCGAGGCTCATAGTTACATAGTAAACGAGGTTGAAAAAAGACACAATCCATCAAGTCCAACCTATGTGGGTGTTTTTAATATCAGTATTAAATTGTATACCCCTCAATGTTGTGGTCCCTTAGGTGTGCATGTAATAGTTTTTTTGAAATTATCTATACTCCCAGTAGAGACTACTGCTTGTGGAAGAGAATTCCACATCCTCACTGCTCTTACCGTAAAGAATCCTACGCTTTTTAAGGTTAAACCGCCTTTCTTCCATTTTTAGTGAATGGCCGTGTGTCTTTGTGTGCTCCCTTGCACGGAATAGTTTTGTCCCTATAGTGGGGTCACCAGTACAGTATTTGTACATTGAAATCATATCCCCTCTCAATCGTCTTTTCTCCAGAGAGAATAAGCTCAGTGCTCGTAATCTTTCCTCATAACGAAGGTCCTCTAATCCATTAGCTTTATTGCCCTTCTCTGAACCCTTTCCAATACCAGGACATCCTTCCTGAGGACTGGTGCCCAGAACTGGACGGCATAATCCAGGTGCGGCCCCATTAGAGACTTGTATAGCGGGAGAATTATTGATTTATCCCTGGAGTTGATCCCTTTCCTGATGCATGCCAACACTTTGTTAGCTTTGCTTGCAGCAGCTTGGCATTGCATGCCACTGCTGAGCCTATTCTCCACTAGGACCCCTAGGTCTTTTTCCATCCTTGATTCCCCCAGAGGCTTTCCCCCTAGTGAGTAGTTTGCTTTTTTGTTCTTGGTACCCAAATGCATTATCTTACATTTTTCTACGTTAAATCTCATTTGCCACTTGTCTGCCCACCCCATTATTTATTCAGATCTTCTTGCAAGGTTTCCACATCCTGTGGATAGTTTATTGCTCTGCTTAGCTTGGTATCATCCGCAAATATTGAGATTGAGCTCTTCACCCCGTCCTCCAAGTCGTTTATGAATAAATTGAATAGGATTGGTCCCAGGACAGAACCTTGGGGAACCCCACTTTCTACACCAGACCATTCTAGCCCTTGTAGCCAATTTTCAATCCAGGTGCTCACCCTTTGATCCATGTTGAGGGACCTTAGTTTGTACAGTAAACGTTTATGGGGAACTGTATCAATTGTTTCCTGAAACAAGCTTAGCAGAACTCTTCGAAACTTAAACCTGGGCAGGTTGGCCTATCCCTGACTGGCAGTAGAGATTTAAAGGTTGGATGAGTCCAATACCCGTTTCCCCTGCCAGCCACTGTGGTTTCTTCCATGATCTTGTACACTTTGTAATGATGTACAAGCTATTTGGGAAGAAGAATTCGTGCAGCAGATGGGGAATGGAGATGTACCAGCTTTTCAAAAGTCAGGCCAATTATATTCAAGCTTCTTTCACAGGTGACCGATTGAGTAAAAGTGACCTTGTCACATTAAAGAGTAACGCCACTTTGGTTGGGTAAAAAACATCCCCCCTCTGTGTGATCTGTGTACATTGCAAGGATATTAACAAACTTTGTAGCAGATTCCTACCTTTTGTTATTCTGAAGAAAAAGTTGTTTGTTTGTCTGTGTCCATGTGCTCAGCGAATGTGAATGGGAGTGACTTTATAATTATCAATCAGCTGCTGCACCTGCAGAGTTCTAATGAGGAAAGTTGCTGGGCCTGCATCCCTTTAGATGTGAATTCCCTTTGGGAGTATCTCACCAAAAATGACATTTTGTTGTAGGGGGATGTAGAAAATCTTACTTCTATCTCAGTGCAGACTTCTGGGAAAATCAGTAAGCCAATCACACAAGCAGGAAATGATGTTTCTGGGGTGCGTTCAGTACACACTCTGTGTACAGAACGCATCCAGGTAGCCATATTGCATTGCATTTTACAGGGAATTACAGAGCTGCAGATTGAAAAGGAAAGATAATTTTTAATAACATTCAAATACAATATGACTTGTGTAGCAGTTGTATATGTTAACCAGTTCCACACTGCCTACTGCATATTTACGGCGCGCAGTGTGGACGCTGGCCGCAAATCGCCGTAAAAAGGAGGAGTGTGCCCACGGCTCGGGTGGACCCGATGTCCGCTGGCGAGCCGCGATGAGCAGCCACAGGCAAAGAACGGGGAACTGCCGATGTAAACACGGCAGTTCCCCATTCTGACAGTGCGGGCATAGGAGATCTACTGATCCCTGTCACTGGGATCAGTTAGATCTCTCATGCCCATGGTAGTCCAACCCCCCCCCACAGTTAGAACACACCCAGGGAACACAGTTAACCCCTAGATCTCCCCCTGCAGGTTAACCCCTTCACTGCCAATGACATTTATACAGCAATCAGTGGACATTTAAAATTCTGATCGCTGAATAAATGTCATTGGTCCCAAAAAAGTGTAAAAAATGTCCAACATGTCCGCTGCAAAAGTACCGATAAAAATCGCAGATTGCCGCTATTACTAGTAATAAATAAATAAAGTAAGTAATAAATATAAAAACCCCAGAAATGAATTCTCACCAACCGTAAACGCGGCCATTTTTGCGCAAACCAATCAATACACACCGATTGCGATTTTTTTTATCACAAATATATGGAAGAATATAAATCGGCCAAAACCGGTGAAAAAAATGTCTTTTTATATTTTTTTTTTTGGATTTGAATTTTAGCAAAAAGTAAGAAATTTGTTTTTTTTTGCAAAATGGTCACTCTTCTTTTGTTTATAGCGGTGATCAGAAATGACGCAGTGGTGATCAAATACCACCAAAAGAAAGCTCTATTTGTGGTAAAAAAAGGACGCAAATTTTGTTTGAGTACAACGTCGCACGACCGTGCAATTGTCAGTTAAAGCGACGCAGCGCCGATTCGCAAAAAGTGCTCTGGTCCTAAACTGGGAAATTCTTCCGGAGGTGAAGTGGTTAAAATCATTTTTTTTTATTTACTATTTTTTTCCCCATGAAAGTGGACTTTCCTTCCTAACATATCAGCTTCGTAAGATGGAATGTGACTGAAGCTGCATAAATATTGGAGTCATAATGCTATTACGCCCTTTGCTAGCACAGATGAGATATATATTAACTTGCGTCAATAAGATAACAAACAAGGAAGTTTCACTTGTCATTGTTGAGTTACACCCTATACATCCTATCATTTTATTTTTATTTTCTTAACTACTTCAACCCTGGAAGGATTTACCCCTTCCTCGCCAGAGCACTTTTTGCAATTCGGCACTGCATCCCTTTAACTGACAATTGCGCGGTCGTGCGACGTTGTACCCTAACAAAATTGATGTCCTTTTTTCCCACAAATAAAGATTTCTTTTGGTGGTATTTGATCACCTCTGCAGTTTTTATTTTTTTGCGCTATAAACAAAGAAAGAGCAACAATTTTGAAAAAAAAAGACAATTTTTTTTACTTTTTTGCCATAATAAATATCCAAAAAAATAAATAAAAAAACAAATTTAATCAGCAGTTTAGGCCGATATATATCTATATATATATCTACATAATTGTGGTAAAATAAATTGCAATCGGCGTATATTGGTACGAGATGTGCGGCACCTGAAACTACGGATACTGGAAGCCTGTGCTAGCATTTCTCCTGCGGTGTTGCTATCAGTGTGTGAAGAGTGGGAGAAGAGGGTTGCATTGACAATCCAACACAATGGGCAGCACATTGAACACATTTTATAAGTGGTCAGAAACTTGTAAATAACTCATGAAAGAATAAAGTTATGTTAAAACCAAGCACACCATTGTTTTTCTTGTGAAATTCCCAATACGTTTGATGTGTCACATGGAAAAACAAAAGTTGGATTCAAAATGGCCGACTTCAAAATGGCCGCCATGGTCACCACCCATCTTGAAAAGTATACTAATGTGCCACAAACAGGAAGTTATCACCAACCATTCCCATTTTATTAAGGTGTATCCATATAAATGGCCCACCTTGTATTTTATTTGGAGAACTTGGATAGGAGAAGGGATTTAATAGGGTACTCCAAATTAACTATTCACAGGTGAGGACAACTCTCTCAATAGAACTATGTAGCAGATTATCAGGAGGACCATACATCAGCAATATGGGATAAACAAGTCCCTTTGTAGCAGAAGGAACTAAAGTGAACTTTGCCTCTTCAAGACACTAGCCAGTGTCCCCTGTAGCTTGCACCCAGCAGCTGACTTATAGCACCCAGAGGGGGATCTAAGAGCACAAGTCCCAAGGATCCCCTGTGGGGGGGCTGTGCTCACAAGACTCCTGAAGCACTCACACCAGCCTTCCTCAGCAGTACCAGACAGGATCTGCGGACATCCTCCCTCAGTCAGTTCTTACAAGAACCTTGGGTTGCATCTTCAGTATTTCAGGCCCTCAGGTCGCCCACCGGACAGCCTTCACTGGGGAGAGGCAGCAGCCCCCTCCCCACCTTGACCTTTCTCTCTAAAGGAAGACCCAGAGCCCATGTGCTTGTCAGATATAAATAAAGTTACCCAGCATGCCTTGGGGCACACCCCCTTCTAATTGGCCAGAGCTGTAAGACATCCATGCTCTCATCTGCAAGGTTTCCTCCCACTGTCCAGTACATCATATAGCTACCAGACCAGTGAAACGTTCAAGACAGCATGAGCAGCACGAAAACACACTGAGCAGACTCTATCAATCAATCACAGCTCTCTGTTAAGCAGACAGCACATAGATTTGCCTAGCTGTCTCCCTGTTAAGCAGAGAAAACAAAACCTATATACACTCACTCTAGCACCTACCTAGGAGGGTGCTACATTAGCTTAACAGTAGGTAAACTCCCATGTATGATTTTTACCTAAAGGTAAACCTATAATAAGGCTTGCTTATAGGTACATACCCATGCCATTCCTTCAGAGCCGTGCGGTGAATAGCGACTCCCGCGTGACATCATCACCGGCTTAGCCAATCAGATAGCTGATGCCTGCAAACCTAGAAATAACACCGGGTGAAGATGAATGCGCCTTTAGCGGTAACAGCTTTCATTCACCCTTTTACCTCCTCGTTCCTCCATGCATGACCTGTTCATTTCATATTTAGATTGTAAGCTCCATGAGCAGACCCCTTCTATTGCTTCTGTATTGACCTCTATTGTAATTGTACTGTTCCACCTCTACATTGTAAAGCACTGCGTCAACAGTTGGCACAATATAAATCATGTATAATAACAGAGGTGTAACTAGAATCTTCAGGGCCCTGGTGCAAGAAATTACAAAGGGCCCCCCTGACACCTGGCCAGGGCCCTTCCCTCTTCTCGCTGATCCTGGGGCCCTTTACTCCCATTACAGGTACCTTTATTAAGTTCCCGCAGCGGGACCCTTTCACAAGTTCTGCAGCGGGGCCCCCCTTAACTGCCATCTTCGGGTCTCCTCCTGGTGGTGAAATGCCAGGGTCTGGTCGCAATTGCAACCTTTGCAATCCTGATAGTTCCCTCTCTGGTGTCAGTAGTTTATAATTTTTATTTTTATTATTTTTTTACCATTTAATTTTATTTATTTTACAACTCTATATTTTTATTATTTTTTACATTTTTTTTTAGGAGCTCTGTTGGGGGCTTTGATGAGATACCAGGGGTCTGGTATCTCAGCCTCAGCCCTCAATCTCCATCTGTGTAACCTTAGGTGCACAGAATGAATGGACAGGAATAGTTGTGTACCGAGCCTCCCATTCATTCAGAAATGGAAGTATAGTAGAAACAGTTTACTATGCTTCAGTTATGAATGAACCAATTGGTACCAATCACTGACTCTGTCCATTCAGAAAAGGAAGGAGCCGGTAAATGACAAATTTACCGACCCGTTTCCATCTCTCCATCATGACGCATCTTCTACAGCAGCTGGCAGGAGAGAGGAGGGGGGAAGACAGCAGCTCTGTGGGGGGGACACAGGGACCCTGGGAACAGCAGAAGACAAGTAAACTGGATAGGAGGGGCGGCGGGGGCAGCATATAGAGGAACCAATCTCCTTCATTAGGAGGAAAATGGAGGAGATTGGTACCTCTAAATGCCGCCCCCGCCATCCCTCCTATCCTGGTGTACCCTGGGGCATGGGGGCAGTTGCAATCGCAACCTCTGCACCCCCTATCGTTACGCCCCTATATAATAATAATAATAATACAGGGTGGGCCATTTATATGGATACACCTTAATAAAATGGGAATGGTTGGTGATATTAACTTCCTGTTTGTGGCACATTAGTATATGTGAGGGGGGAAACTTTTCAATAGATACTAATAGATATCAACTATGGACCTGAATAAATGAGAACCTTCATAGTTATATTTACAAGGATCTATCTGTAACGATACAAGAAGCCATTGTGCAAGTGTCTCATTATTACATCAGTGCAGTGCTACTCCCTCCAGGAGGCACTTGAATATTTGTTTGCCCGGGTCTCCCAC
>BLSH010337864.1:465632-476999 GCA_018402905.1 Glandirana rugosa | reverse complement strand
TGAACACCCCCCCCCCCACAATCAGGAAGATGGCAAAAGAAATGTTGTGTATGCAGCAGAGGAGGAGTTAGAAGAGATACTAGTTATCATTGTCCCCAATGTCCCTCCCAACCTGACCTATGCATTGGAGAATGCTTCAGACATTATCGCACATCCCTAAGATATTAGTTCCCCTTATTTTTAGCAGACTGCCATTTCCCCATTTCAAATACAAGTGCGGATCATTTGCCTGCTAACATGACCCTGGCCTGTTTACCGATGATGCCTCTGCCTGCCATGTGGATTGTTTCTCGTGCACTGACCATGGCCTGTTAATCAACCATGTTTTTGCCTGCCATTTGGACTGATTATTTGCCCTGCTACTGTAGTACACATGGGTTTCACATATGTGAAGGGCTTCAGAAGAGTGTTCTGAGTAGAGATAAACAGTTTTTGGTTTTCTCTGGGGTTTGTAATTCTTAGAACAGGGTCTGGAGATCAGAGGCTTCAAAGAGATTTGGGTGGGAGAAGCCACTACCCCGTCCCCATTTTTTCCTTAGGCTTTAAGCTTGATGTTCCTGCCTGCTGCCTGAACCAATACTTTGACTGTGCTAACCCTATTTGTTGCCTTATCCCGGACTTTATGGACCATATTTCTCCCTGCTGCCTGGACTGCTGCTGAGCATGCCCCTGCCTGCTACCTGGACCAATGCTTTGGCTGTGCTGACAGTATCTCTGCCTGCTGCCTATACTGAATATGGACAGTATTCCTGCCTTCTGCCTGGATGATTCCTGACCACGTCCCTGCCTGCTGCCTAGACCTATGCTCTCCTCTGTGGACCACTGCACTACTAAAACCACAGGTTTTCACACATTTTTAAAAAACTTGTGGAAAAAAATGGCATGTTCAAAAGACTCATTATGCTTCATAGAAAATACGCTGGGGTGTTTGCTTTCCAAAATGGGGTCATTTTGTGGGTGTTTCCATTACCTTGGTGCTCCAGGGCCTTCAAAAGTGTGATAGGTAGTCAGGAAATAAAATGTGTAATTTATGCTCCTAGAACGCCTGAAGTTGCTACTTGGATGTTAGGCCTCTGTATGTGGCCAGGCTGTGTAAAAGTCTCACACATGTGGTATCACCATACTCAGGACGAGTAGCAGAATGTATTTTGGGGTGTAATTTTTGCTATGTACATGCTATATGTTATAAATATCTTATTTATTGACATTTTTGTGTAAAAAAAAATACATTTTCTTTCCACATTTTCCAAAAACTTGTGGAAAAAATGGCATGTTCAAAAGACTCATAATGCCTCATAGAATATACATTGGGGCGTTTGCTTTCCACGATTGGGTCATTTTGTGGGCTTTCCCATTGTCCCGGTGCTCCAGGGCCTTCAAAAGTGTGATAGGAGAAACAAAATTGCTACCCCAGCTCCACTGCCAATATAAAAGTCCACAAACAGTGATCCAATGCTCTAGCCAGGGTGTTCAGGCCCCACAGGTACAATTCTTGAATCAGCAAGGCTGGCAACTCGTATGCTTTACTGTATTTGTTACATGGGTACACGGGTACAGGCCATAACTGACGCATTTCGGCTATGAAGCCCTCATCAAAGCATACATATTTGATTTAAAACCTGATATTTATAACAAAACAAGAGAGTGATAGGTAGTCAGGAAATTAGAATTGTAATTTATGTTCCGCCTTGTCCTGAGTATGGCGATACCACATGTGTGAGACTTTTACACAGTCTGGTCACATACAGAGGCCCACCATTGAACTAGCACCTTCAGGAGTTTTAAAAGCATAAATTACACATCTCATTTCTCGACCACCTATTACAATTCAGTATGTGACCAGACTGTGTAAAAGTCTCATACATGTGGTATCACCATACTCAGGACAAGTAGCAGAATGTATTTTGGGGGTGTCATTTTTGCTATGTACATGCTATGTGTTAGATATATCTTATAAATTGACAACATTGTGTAAAAAAAAAAACATGTTTTCATTTTCTTTCCACATTTTCCATAAACTTGTGTAAAAAAATGACATATTGAAAAGACTAATGCCTCATATAATATACATTAGGTGCGTTTGCTTTCCAAAATATCATTTTGTGGGCATTCCCATTGTTCTATTGCTCCGGGGCTTTCAAAAATGTGATAGTCAGGAAATTAGATGTTTGATTTATGATCCTAGAGCACCTGAAGGTGCTACTTGGATGCTGGGCTTCTGTATGTGGCCAGGTTATGTAAAAGCCTCACACATGTGGTATTGCCATACTCATAACAAGTAGCAGAATGTATTTTGGGGTGTATTTTTTGCTATGTAGATGCCATGTGGTTGATTTACTAATACTGGAGAGTGCAAAATCTTGAGCAGCTTTGAAGGGTAACCAATCAGCTTCTAACTTCAGCTTGTTCAGTTAAGCTTTGACAATGAAACCTGGAAGCTGATTGGTTCTATGCAGAGCTGCACCAGATTTTGCACTCTCCAGTGTTAGTAAATCAACCCCTGTGTGTCAGAAATATCTTATTTCCATTTTCTTTCCACTTTTTCCAAAAACGTGTTTAAAAAAATGCATGTTCAAAAGACTCAAAATTCCTAATAGAATATATGCTGGGGTGTTTGCTTTCAAAAATGGGGTAATTTTGTGGGTAATTCCATTGTCTTGGTGCACCAGTGCCTTCACAATTGTGATAGGTATTCAGGAATTTATGCAACACCTGGAGTACACACTACTTGGATATGTGGTCAAGTTGTGAAAAAGTCTCACACATGTGGTATCGCTATACTCAGCAGGAGTAGCAGAATGTGTTTTGGGGTGTAATTGCAAGTATGCATATGCCGTTTGTGAGAAATATGACAATTTTCCCAAGAATAGAGGGAAAAAATTACAACTTCAAAAAACTTCTATGTTTTTCAGACTCTAACTTTCACACAGACTAAATAATATCCACTAATTTGGTTATTTTTACCAATGACGTGTAGCAGTATACATTTTGGCCCAAATTTATATAGAAAAATTACCTTTTTCCAAAATTTTGTAATAGAAACTGAAAAATATATATTTTTTTTTTCAATTTTCGCTCTCTTTTTTTTTACTTATATCGCAAAAAAAAAAGAAAAAACCCAGTGCTGATTAAATACCACCAAAAGAATGCTCTATTTGTGTGAATGAAATAAAAATTTTGTTTGGGTACAGTGTAGCATGACTGAGTAATTGTCATTCAAAGTGTGAGAGCGCTGAAAGCTGAAAATTGGTCTTTGCAGGAAGGAGCCCAAGTGCTCTGTATTAAAGTGGTTAAAGCCCCTCAAAAGCTGTAGGTACTTCAAGCAATCTTTGTCATAGACTTCTATAAAGGCTTTGAAGACACTTGGAAGCACCATTAAAGCAACATCATTTGTGAAGCAATGCCAAATAAAGCAAATGCAAGGTGTAAACAGGACTGTAAGCTAACCATTTTATTTAGTGATAGGAGCTTTGACTGGCGTTCAGAGAGCTTTAAAAAAGCATGTCTGAAGCCATATTTTGAAGCAAGTGTAAACGAGCCCTTGCCGACAGCTAAAAAGATCATTGATATCATGCTGCTGGCTTTGCCAAGTGGCGTTGGACCTGGAATTATGCCGTCACCATTGAACAGGAAGTCAATCAGCCACAGTCCAAGGAACCCTGGCAACATTTGGAGGAACCTTAGGGTTCCACAGAACCCTGGTTGAGAATGGCTGTTCTAGAAGAATGTAGAAGATTTGAAATGGCAATAAAACAAAGCTGTTCCACTCTTCTTCCTGGACCATAGGTTTATGGTAGAAAAGGTAATAATTAATGAACAGACATAGAGGTCAAAGTTTTGTACCTTTAGCACAATTAGATTACGCTCAAGGAAGGGGAGCATTTTTATTTTATGGAGACTTCACATGTGCGTCAGTGCTGGGCAAGGTCCATAATCAGCAATGTCCTTGGGGTGTGTAGCGCTGAATCCCTTGCTGCAGCAAATTTTTGTTGTTAATGTTAAAGCGGTATTAAACCCAAAAGCAAACATATATTATATTGCAGCTTACCAGTTCTTGGATGTGCTGGCTCCACTAGATTCCCTTTTTTAGTCTCACTCTCTTTTATTCTTATCTGGTAATTCAGCCACCAAGTCTACTGTTTTTCAGAAGCTCAAGCTCTCCAGTAGAATGTATCAGTTTACATGGATGAGACCATCCCTTTACCCAGTGGCGGCTCATCAATAGGGGGTGCCCGAGCGCCGCCCACCCCCCCGTGAGTCATGATGAGAGAAGAAAAAAAAAGTGTCCGACTCCTTTAAAAGTGGCACCGGATACAGTGTTTCCCAGATTTTTTTGGCCCCTTGCTGTCTGCTGACAATTATTGGAGCTCATTGGTCAGACTTAAAAGTGTGAGTGTGTGTGCCAGCGAGGTGCACACACTCACACTGATTGGCTCTGTCCTGAGCACTTGAGCAGCAGTGATTGGTTAGGTCAAGGTGCGGTGGGCGGGAATGGGACTGTGGCGGACGTGCGAGTCTGAATGACCAAACACGCAGGCGCAGCACGGCCTATGATTGGAATAACTTCTTTGCAGGATGTCTCCAATTTACAAGCAGACCTCAATGCACTGTTTAATTGGGTGACTATGTGGCAAATGAGGTTTAATATTGATAAATGTAAAGTAAGAATATGCATTCATCATACTAGGGGGAGTACAACTGGGGGAATCCATAGTGGAGAAGGATCTGGGGGTTTTGGTAGATCATAAGCTTAATAATGGCATGCAATGCCAAGCTGCGGTTTCCAAAGCAAGCAAAATCCTTTCTTGTATTAAGTGAGGTATGGACTCCAGAGATAGAGACATCATTTTGCCCCCCTGTACAAATCATTAGTAAGACCTCATCTGGAATATGCAGTTCAGTTTTGGGCACCAGTTCTCAAAAAGGAAATCAGGGAACTGGAGAAAGTGCAGAGAAGAGCAACCAAACTAATAAGAGGCATGGAGGAGCTCAGCTATGAGGAAAGATTAGAAGAACTGAATTTATTCTCTCTTGAGAAGAGGAGATTAAGGGGGGATATGATCAACATGTACAAGTATATAAGTGGTCCATATAGTGAACTTGGTGTTGAGTTATTCACTTTAAGGTCATCACAAAGGACAAGGGGGCACTCTTTACGTCTAGAGGAAAAAAGATTTCATCTACAAATATGGAAAGGTTTCTTCACAGTAAGAGCTGTGAAAATGTGGAATAAACTCCCTCCAGGGGTGGTTTGGCCAGCACAGTTGATTGCTTTAAAAAAGGCCTGGATTCTTTCCTTAATGTAAATAATATAACTGGGTGCTAACATCTTTAGGTAAAGTTGATCCAGGAAAAATCTGATTACCTCTCGGGGGATCAGGAAGGAATTTTTTCCCCCGTTATAGCAAATTGGATCCATGCTTTGCTGGGGTTTTTTGCCTTTCTCTGGATCAACTGTGGGTGAAGGATTGTATGGTTATATATCATTTTTTCTTTTTGGTTGAGCTAGATAGACTTGTGTCTTTTTTCAACCTGACCAACACTTTTTCAACCTGAAACACCTTCATTTAAAAAAACTGAAGGAGTGTCCACATATTTTTAGGTATATAGTAGGTGTGATGGTCAGGTGTTCAAATATATATTCCCATATAATATATATTTACTCACCGTTCACTTTATTAGGTACACCTTGCTAGTACCGGGTTGGACCCCCTTTTGCCTTCATTCTTCATGGCATAGATTCAACAAGGTGTTGGAAACATTCCTCAGAGATTTCGTTCCATAGTGACATGATAGCATCGCACAGTTGCTGCAGATTTGTTGGCTGCACATCCATGATGGGAATCTCCCTTTCCACCACATCCCAAAGGTGCTCTATTGGATGAGATGTGGGGAGTGTGGAGGCCATTGGAGTGCAGTGACCTCATTGTCCAGTGTTGAGATGATTGGAGCTTTGTGACCTGGTGCATTATCCTGCTGGAAGGAGCCATCAGAAGATGGGGACACTGCAGTCATAAAGAGGCAGGATGGATCCATACTTTTATGTTTATGCCAAATTCTGACCCTACCATCTGAATGTCGCAGCTGAAATCGAGACTCATCAGACCAGGCAATGTTTTTCCAATCTTCTATTGTCCAATTTTGGTGATACTGTGTGAATTGTAGCCTCAGTTCCCTGTTCTTAGCTGACAGGAGTGGCACCCGGTGTGGTCTTCTGCTCCTGTAGCCCATCTGCTTCAAGGTTGGATGTATTGTGCATTCAGAGATGGTATTCTGCAAAGCTTGGTTGTAACGAGTGCTTATTTGAGTTACTGTTGCCTTTCTATGATCTCCAACCAGTCTGCCCATTCTCCTCTGACCTCTGATATCAACAAGGCATTTTGCTCCACACAACTGCCACTCACTGGATATTTTTTCTTTTTCAGACCATTCTCTGTAAACCCGAGAGATGGTTGTATGTGAAAATTCCAGTAGATCTGCAGTTTTTGAAATACTCAGACCAGCCTGTATGGCACCAACAACCATGCCACATTCAACGTCACTTAAATCCCCTTTCATTCCCATTCTGATGCTTGGTTTGAACTTCAGCAAATCGTCTTCACCACATCAAGAAGCCTAAATGCATTGATGTGCTGCCATGTGATTGGCTGATTAGCAATTTGTGTTACCAAGCAATTGAACAGGTGTACTTAATAAAGTGGCCGGTGAGTGTATATGCGTTTAAAGTGGAACTTTAGTCAGAAAATTTATTTCTGCTAGATGACTTCAGGCTGGTCCCTTTTGCAGATATAGCTAAGTAAAACATTAAACATTTGTGCCTATACTGTTTAAAATCCAGTAAAGCACTGTCTTGCCCTGCTCTTCACGTGCTGAGTTGCTCTCTATTTTTTGGTATTGTACCGGATTTGTAGAGGTTGATCTGCTGACAGCCTAACAATTTACTGCTGCTCAGGAGCTCTGGGGTTCAGAAAAATGGCACACTCCGGCAAGAAGAAATAGGAGCAATGCTGGAGGCAATTTACAGCACACACTCATTTTGGTAGCATAATTATTAATGTGGAATGTATGTTCCTTTGATAAAGTACAGTATCTCACAAAAGTTAGTACACCGCTCACATTTTTGTAAATATTTTATTCTATCTTTTCATGTGACAACACTGAAGAAATGACACTTTGCTACAATGTAAAGTAGTGAGTGTACAGCTTGTATAACAGTGTAAATTTGCTGTCCCCTCAAAATAACTCAACACACAGCCATTAACCTGTCCAGATCCGCGCTATAGACAAAAGACGTCTACAGCGCGGATCTGAAAATCCGGGTGGACGTCCATGGACGTCCGCCCCTTCGCACGCCCCTGCGCGCTCTGGGCGGCGGCACGCGCGGCCGCCGCACGCTGCGTGGGCGTGCCCGCGGGTCGGGCGGACTCGATGTCCGCTCCTGACCCGCGATCGCCTTACAGAGCTGTAGAACGGGGAACCGCCGATGTAAACACGGCGGTTCCCCGTTCTGTGACAGGGGACAAACAGATCTACTGATCCCTGTCACTGGGATCAGTTAGATCTGTTATGTCCCGACCAGCCCATCCCCCCCACAGTTAGAACACACCCAGGGAACATTGTTAACCCCTTCACTACACCCTGCAGGTTAACCCCTTCACTGCCAATGACATTTATACAGTAATCAGTGGACATTTAAATTTCTGATCGCTGAATAAATGTCATTGGTCCCAAAAAAGTGTCAAAAATGACCGACATGTCCGCCTCAATATCGCAGTACCGCTAAAAATCGCAGATCGCCACCATTACTAGTAAAAAAAATAATAATAACAAAAACGCCATAAATCAATTCCCATAGTTTGTAGACGCGATAACTTTTGCGCAAACAAATCACCAATCACAATCAATTTACCAAAAATATGTAGAAGAATATAAATCGGCCAAACCCAATGAATAATTTTTTTTTATTTTTTATTTTGGGATATTTATTAGAGAAAAAAGTAAAAAATATTGTTCTTTTTTCAAAATTGTCGCTCTTGGTTTTGTTTATAGCGCAAAAAATAAAAAACGCAGGGGTGATCAAATACCACCAAAAGAAAGCTCTATTTGTGGGGAAAAAAGGACATCAATTTTATTTGGGTACAACGCCACACGACCACGCAATTGTCATTCAAAATGCGACAGCGCTGAAACCTGAAAATTGGTCTGGGCAGGAGGGGGGTTTAAGTGCCCAGTAAGGAAGTGGTTAATGTCTAAACCACTGGCAACAAAAGTGAATATACCCCTAAGTGAAAATGTCCAAATTGGGCCCAATTAGCCATTTTCCCTCCCTGGTGTCATGCGACTCATTAGTGTTACAAGGTCTCAGGTGTGAATGGGGAGCAGGTGGGTTAAATTTGGTATTATCGCTCTCACTTTCTCATACTGGAAGTTCAACATGGCACCTCATGGCAAAAAACTCTCTGAGGATCTGAAAAAAAGAATTGTTGCTCTACATAAAGATGTCCTAGGCTATAAGAAGATTGCCAAGACCCTGAAACTGAGCTGCAGCATGGTGGCCAAGACCATACAGCAGTTTAACGGGACAGGTTCCACTCAGAACAGGCCTCGCTATGGTTGACCAAAGAAGTTGAGTGCGCGTGCTCAGCGTCATATCCAGAGGTTGTCTTTGGGAAATAGACGTATGAGTGCTGCCAGCAATGCTGCAGAGGTTGAAGGGGTGGGGGGTCAGCCTGTCAGTGCTCAGACCATACGCCGCACACTGCATCAAATTGGTCTGCATGACTGTCGTTCCAGAAGGAAGCCCCTTCTAAAGATGATGCACAAGAAAGTCCGCAAACAGTTTGCTGAAGACAAGCAGACTAAGGATATGGATTACTGGAACCATGTCCTGTGGTCTGATGAGACCAAGATAAACTTATTTGGTTCAGATGGTGTCAAGCGTGTGTGGTGGCAACCAGATGAGGAGTACAAAGACAAGTGTGTCTTGCCTAAAGTCAAGCATGGTGGTGGGAGTGTCATGGTCTGGGGCTGCATGAGTGCTGTCGGCACTGGGGAGCTACAGTTCATTGAAGGAACCATGAATGCCAACATGTACTGTGACATACTGAAGCAGAGCATGATCCCCTCCCTTCAGAGACTGAGCTTCAGGGCACTATTCAAACAGGATAAAGACCCCAAACACACCCCCAAGAAGACCACTGCCTTGCTAAAGAATCTGAGGGTAAAGGTGATGGACTGGCCAAGCATGTCTCCAGTCCTAAACCCTATTGAGCATCTGTGGGGCATCCTCAAACGGAAGGTGGAGGAGTGCAAAGTCTCTAACACCCACCAGCTCTGTGATCTTGTCATGGAGGAGTGTAAGAGGACTCCAATGGCAACCTATGAAACTCTGGTGAACTCCATGCCCAGGAGGGTTAAGGCAGTGTTGGAAAACAATGGCGGCCACACAAAATATTGACACCTTGGGACCAATTTGTACGTTTTCACTTAGGGGTGTACTCACTTTTGTTGCCAGCGGTTTAGACATTAATGGCTGTGTGTTGAGTCATTTTGAGGGGACAGCAAATTTACACTGTTATACAAGCTGTACACTCACTACTTTACATTGCAGCAAAGTGTCATTTCTTCAGTGTTGTCACATGAAAAGATAGAATAAAATATTTATAAAAATGTGAGGGGTGTACTCACTTTTGTGAGATACTGTACATATTTTTATCAAGTTGTTATGGGTAAAGTTCTACTTTAACCTCTAGGTGCAGACAGTAAGCAAATATGCGGCCTCTTGGCGGGTGGGCCTTGGCTCCAAGCAGCCGCATATTTGCATACCAATTTGCAGACACAGCTGTGCCAAGAGAGCGTGCCCTGTGCGCTCTTGGCACAGCTACCAGTGGCTAACAGAAAGCTCCTGATCGCTGCTTGCAATTCGGAGCTTTCCGATCATATGATCGCTGTGACAGTCAATCACATCGGTCACATGATCATAAACCCCACCTCCCAGCATCTGAAACCTCTTAAAGAACTCGGAGGCGCCGGAGCAAAGGGGTTAAATGGTCTGTGTGTGTGTGTGTGTGTATATATATATATATATACTATATAACCAAAAGAATTGCGTTTACACGCACATGAACTTTAATGGAATCCCAGTTTTAGTCCATAGGGTTCAATATTGAGTTGGCACACCCTTTGCAGCTATAACAGTTTCAACTCTTTTGGGAAGGCTATTCACAAGGGTTAGGAGTGTGTCTATGGGAATTTTTGACCATTCTTCCAGAAGCGTATTTGTGAGGTCAGGCACTGATGTGGACAAGAAGGTCTGGCTCACAGTCTCAACTGTAATTCCTACCAAAGGTGTTCTATCGGGTTGGGGTCAGGACAGTCAAGTTCCTCCACCCCAAACTCACTCATCCATGTCTTTATGGACCTTGCTTTGTGCACTGGTGTGAAGTCATGTTGAAACAGGAGAGGGTAATCCCCAAACAGTTCCCACAAAGTTGGGAGCATTAATGCCTTAAGAGTTCCCTTCACTGGAACTAAGGGCCAAGCCAACCCCTGAAAAACAAC
The DNA here is from genome assembly GCA_018402905.1 of Glandirana rugosa. Taxonomy (NCBI): domain Eukaryota; kingdom Metazoa; phylum Chordata; class Amphibia; order Anura; family Ranidae; genus Glandirana; species Glandirana rugosa. The sequence continues at coordinate 466,439 of BLSH010337864.1, read as the reverse complement.
CCCACACCATAATTCCCCCCTCCACCTGAGTTGGACCAGTGCACAAAGCAAAATCCATAAAGACATGGAGGATCGAGTTTGGGTGGAGGAATTTGACTGGCCTGCACAGAGTCCTGACCTCAACCCAATAGAACACTTTTGGGATCAATTAGAGCAGAGACTGTGAGCCAGGCCTTCTCGTTCAACATCAGTGCATGACCTCACAAATGTGCTTCTGTAAGAATGGTCAAACATTCCATAGACACTCCTAAACCTTGTGAACAGCCTTCCTGGAAGAGTTGAAGCTGTTATAGTTGCAAAGGGTGGGCCAACTCAATATTGAACCCTACGGACTAATACTGGGATGCCATTAACCACTTGCCGACCGCCGATCGGCATCTGACGGCGACAAAGTGGTTCGTTATCGCAAAACGCCGTCATACGACGGCGGCTGCGATAACGCGCACTGTGAGCGCGCGCGCCGCCGGAGGCGCGCCCGCGCGCTCACTGTGTTCGGGGAGGGCCAGGGAGCGGGTGCGGCGGCTTCGATTGCCGCCGGCTACCCGCGATGGCCCCCCCGGAGCGAATGAGCGGAGGTCCGTGTATGTAAACACGGACCTCCGCTCTGTGTGAGGGGGAAGGGATGTGATCACAGCCTTCCAGTACGTGAAGGCTGTGATCGCTTCCCTTCCCCAGATAGGCAGTCCCCCTTACAGTTAGAACACGCCCAGGGAACATAGTTAACCCTTAGCGCGCCCCCTGCAGGTTAACCCCTTCACTGCCAATGGCATTTACACAGTAATCAGTGCATTTTTATAGCACTGATCG
>BLSH010337864.1:438967-458563 GCA_018402905.1 Glandirana rugosa | reverse complement strand
AAATTCTCCAATCTAGCTACTGTCAGACTCGAGTTTTGGTTTTCTGTTTATTATACTTCATGAATAATATACCCGTGAAAACGTATACTAGTTTGTTCGCGACAATCCCTAGGACGTTACTTGTACTCCTCCTTACGGTTGTCTACGCCGTTGTTACCTAGGGTCCCCTTCTTTTGGTCTCGGTCACATCGATATTGTTATAGTTTATTTATATACATTAGTATAACACCCCCCAATCAAGTTACCCCTAGTGGAAGGGACCCTTTTTCCGTCAGGTTTGCCGTCCAAAAGAATTTTCGACTGAACATCGGTCAAAATAAAGAGCCTGGATGGCAAGGATTTATTTTCTGTTTTGTTTGTTTGATTTTCATGCAACCTTTTAAAATAAAACTGGCTACAAGTCAGCTTTTAAGAAAACCTGCCGTTTGGACTGCCTTTTTCCCAGGGAAGGTGATCCCCATTGAACTAACCCCCCACAATATGATTACATATATTTATTTGATATTGTTATAGCTACACTGGCTCTGGTTTTCTTCCCCTGGGATCCATTGTTGCCGCATCTGTTGGCATTCCTCCTCATGTTCATTGCAGGATCCCTAACAGCGCTTGTTTGATCATATGCAAAAGTGCCCATATAATAAGTACTTCATATTATTTGTCTTTTGGTTTTGAGCTCAGACTGTCATCGATCTAACCTCTTAAATGTACTCCTTAGTGGACGTATGAATTTAACATATATCTGGTACACTTTAATATGTGAACCTGGTTAGTATACTTTTTTTCTCATTATTGAATTGCAATGTTTATTATATTTGTATGAATCAATTGTTTGTCTTTCATTACATTGTTTGTACTTGTTTCTCTATAGTTGCACATGCTTTACAGCTCCTGAAGAAGCGGAAAGCGAAACATGCTGAGCAACAAGCATCGTGACTGATACAGTATTTTTGTATGCAGATGCTGTATATGTATCAAATTCTTTTATGAAACAAGGCCAGTAACAAGCTGACCTGGTATTTTTTAACATGTTGGATTAAAATATATATTTCTTTAATATAACAGTTCTTGCGCTTGTGGCACCATAAAAATCCCCTTCTTTCCACTTTTCCAAAAAACTATTTTCTGGGATGAAGGTGCCTTTTGATCTATGGATGTAGGGGACCTTTCCAAAGTGTTATTTATGTGAAATTAACTGAAATATTTGCCTTATTGCTAAGTAATGAAAGCTGTATACAATGCAAGAGAGATCAGTAAACCTCTTTACAAGCCTCATTACTATTATTATTATTATTATTCAGGATTTACATAGCTCCAACAGTTTGAGCAGTGATTTGCAATATACCTTATACAATATACCCAAACCTCCCAACTTTTTGAGATGGGAACAAGAGACACCTATTAGTAAAAGTATGTAGGCATAGGACACCCTGCCATGCCCCCTTAAAGGAGAATTAAACAAAAAAAGATTAGTTAAACTCACAAGTGCTTTTTTTTTTTTTTTTAGCACTACTATCCCTTTATATTGGCTTTTAAAATTTACAGATGCAGCAAATGGCATGAAAGGTTTAGCATTGGGAAACACCACTTTTTGAAACTTTAGTGTGAAAATAGCAAAAATGAATTTGCTACCGTCACACAACTAGGTGGGATCGGGGCGCAGTGCTTTGCACTCCGAGCCCACCCTTTTTCAAAGCCTATTAGAGCCTCTCTAATCACATGCTTCAAAAAAGCACTCCCCCCACATTGGAATCCATAGTCTGGCGCCCTGATATGTAGATCAGGGGGCCGGACGCATGGAATGGGGGGCGGCCCATGCGCCCTCTGTGGATGAGCCGCACTGATCTATATGTACATCTACCCATACATATATACATATATGTAATATACACCTAATGACAAGGATTTAGCACATTGCAGTAATTCACATACAACAGTTATCTCACTCTAATGCAGACACAACAAATAAAAACGACAGTAAAAACCTTGATGTATCTTCCTATGAATTAATAATTGTAACAAGTAGAATGTCTCACAGTCTAGATGCAGGGAATCCTAGGACTGTAACTCTTCTTTCTCTATAGTAAGAACAGAGAAATCCTTTTCATAGAAGGTAGGTGAGCCTGTAGGTGAGTCTCTGTACACAGTGGGCAGAGTAGCTCTCTCCTTTTTGCTTCTCGGGTAACATCCACTCTTCTCCCCGGCTGGCCACAGTGCTGAGGCTTGGCTCCTTCCTGAGCCGGTATATTCCAGGAATGTAGTAGGAAAGAAGCTCTATAAAAAAAAAAAAAAAAAGACAAAAGGCTTCTTCCTTGAATAGTATCACGGTACTTTCATTAAAGTGATATAAAAGTTAAATATTAAAAACCTGCAGACAGGTAAGGTTTTTATACCAGAAGAGACCCTAGTGGTCTCTTCTCTCATAAATGCCTCTCCATGCCAGCAGTAATGAAATTTGAAGCGTGCATGCGCAGCTTCAGACAACATTAATGGCACCCTCGCTGTGCCATGCTGATGCGACTCCCATGTGCATGCGCGGGAGTGATGGCATTGCAGCCTGACCATTCAAGCAGCCGGTAAGGAAGACAGGGTGAAGATGGAAGCGACCTGGGGATTTGTTTGACATGTAAGTCTGCCATTATGTGTTAAAGAAAAATTAAACCCAAAAGCAAACATTTATTATATTGCAGCTTACCAATTCTTAGATAGGGGGGCTGCGTTCGTTTTTAGGCTTTTTTTCTTCTATTTTCATCTGGCTGCACTAGGGTCGTCGGTTTAACTCCCAACCACGGCACTAGCTGCCTGAAGTTGTCATGTTCTCTTTGAATCTGCATGGGTTTCCTCTGGGTACTCCGGTTTCCTTCCACATGTCAAAGACATGCTGATAGGTTAACCACTTCAGCCTCGGAAGGATTTCCCACTGTAGGACCAGAGCACTTTTTGCGATTCGGCACTGCATCGCTTTAACTGACAATTGCGCGGTTGTGCGACGTTGTACCCAAACAAAATTGGCGTCCTTTTTTCCCACAAATAGAGCTTTCTTTTGGTGGTATTTGATCACCTCTGTGTCATTTCTAATCACCGCTATAAACCAAAAAAGGGCGACAATTTTGCAAAAATAACAATATTTCTTTTTACAATATTACTTTTTGCTAAAATACATATCCAAAAAAATATGAAAAAACAAATTTTTTCATCAGTTTTGGCCGATATATATTCTTCCTCATATTTGTGCTAAAAAAAAAATCACAATCGGCGTTTATTGATTGGTTTGCGCAAAAGTTGCCCCCTTTACAAACCATGAGAATTGATTTATGCCGTTTTCACTATTTTTTTATTTTTTACTGGTGATGGTTGTGATCTGCGATTTGTATCGGGACTGTGGTATTGAGGCAGACAGATCGGACATTTTTGACACTTTTTTGGGACCATTGACATTTAAACAGCGATCAGAGCTAAAAATAGCCACTGATTATTGTATAAATGTCACTGGCAGGGAAGGGGTTAACCTGCAAGGGGCAATGAAGGAGTTAACTGTGTTCCTTAGGCGTGTTCTAACTGTGTGGGGGCTGGGCTGGCAGGGGCATAACAGATCTAACTGATCCCGGTGACAGGGATCAGTAGATCAGTGTTATGTCCCCTGTTAGAGCGGGGAGCCACCGTGTTTACATTGGCGGTTCCCCGCTTTTCTTCTATTGTAACCAGTCGCGGGTCGCTGGCGAACATAGAACATAGAGTCAGCGTGCACTTGACCCCTAGCCGCATGTGCGCAAACCGCCATTTATAGATTATATTTTATTCACGTTATGCTGCCACCTTGCAGCAGTAAATGTATGCAACTCTGCCGTTAAGTGGTTAATAAGCTCCTGTCTAATTTGGAACTAGTAGAGGGAGTGGAGGGGGTGGGAGTGGCTGGCTCAGGCTCTCAGTGGTGCCCTCCCAGTCCGGCACCTGAGTGGAACCAGACCTTAAAGGCAGAAGGATTTTTTTTATCTTAATGCATTCTATGCAGTAAGATAAAAAGCCTTCTGTGTGCAGTAGCCCCCCTCAGTCCCCCTAACACTTACCTGAGGGCCCTCTGTGTCCAGTGCTGTGCACGAGTGTCTCAGCCATCCGAGATTCTCCTTCCTAATTGGCTGAGACACAGCTGCCTGCTGTCAATCAAAGTCTGCTAGCCAATCAGGAGAGGGGGTGGGGCCAGGTCAGTGCTCTGGACACAGGGAGCTGTGATTCGGCTCGGGTGCCCCCATAGCAAGCTGCTTGCTGTTGGGGCACTGAACAGGAGGGAGGGGCTAGGAGCACAGAAGAGCCAGCCAAGAAGAGGAGAATCCGGGCTGCTCTGTGAAAATACACTGCAACAGAGCAGGCAAGTATGACATGTTTATTATTTTTATAGGAAAAAAATAGACTTTACAATCACTTTAAGATTGGGATCCTTCCAGAATCTGGCACTGGCTAACAGTGCCACTGATAGAAATCACGGGACCCCGTACAGCCTACCTGATGGGTCCCCCTTCATCCTTACCCTCAACCTCACTCCTGACCCCACCCCAGGCCCTGCCTTGAAACAAAGTGCAGGAACAGGCTGGATGAAGTACATGTATGTGATCCAGACAGCCCGTGCCACCCTGCTGCAGTACATGTTCTGAGGCTAGGCGGCAAGCAGTTAAAGGGAAAAGGCTGGGGGTGGGTTCACATGACAGGTCTGCCTGTCCTTTTTTCAGGAGGACCTGATCTGACCCTCCCTTCACTATTATAGAACAATGGATCTAAACGGACTTGTGTCCATTTATACCCACATACCTCCAATCTGTAGGGCAGTCAGGTGTAAACGGACAGCCGATTTGTTTACACCAGCCATCCTTAGAGCAGAGCGTCCATGTCCACTCTCTATAAGCTGGGTAGGCACGGACTTGTCATCTGCCCACTCTGCTCAGTGGGGGATCAGTTGACAGAGCCCCTGCTGAACAAGCGGATTCCACTCTGTGTGAAAGCCTTGATAACACACAGCAAAACAGGCAGCTTAATGATCAGCATTTTGACCAATAAGTTAACAAAATCAGCACCCAACAGCCGTGTCCTGTGTCAGTGCCAGCCATGGTAGATCACCTGCTGACTGCTGCCTGTGTGTTATAGATAGTGATATGGATGGTGACATTATAGGAATATACAGTGCACTGCAGTATATCTTTCCCCCACCTCCAGCAGTAGCCATGAATTCTGGCTTCCTCCTCGGCCTCTGGACCCTGTCTGCCGCCGCTGCCCGCCTCACAGCCTCTCCGCTCTCTGTCTCTTTTGGGCTGACTACTGGCTGAGTGGGGAGCCTAACAGAGAAAGATCACTCTGCCAGGGAAGGAAACAGGCAGTCACAGCGGCAGGCTGGTGACCGGTACTTTGAGCAGCGGAGCGGGCACTGAATGCACTCTGCGAAACTGACAAAAAAGTCCCTCCACCCCCATATTATCAGGGAGGATGGGTCAGGAAGATAGCAATAATACACTCTAAGCTAGTAGGAGCGGCTGAGAGAGGGTGTCATTTAGAAAGCTGGTTTGTTTGTTTTTTATTCTGTGCTGTCTTTCAGGCTGCCCGGGGCCCCCCTAGCCAAGGACGCCAGACCCGGTACAACAGGGCCAGTTCTACTGGCCTATCAGCGGCCCTGCTGGCTAAAGCCCACTGTCAAATGAATCTGGGTCCAGGAGTGCACTCCTGTGACCCAGAAGTGAAGTATGGTGAAGAAATCTTTGGCCACGCTTATCTTTTTACAAAAGGTTAAAGTGGTTGTCAACTCGTGACAACCACTTTAACCTACAGGTAAGCCTATAATAAGGCTTACCTGTAGGTGCCCTACATATCTCCCAAACCTGCACAGTTCAGGAGATATGCAGTGTACGAATTGTGCCAATGTTATTTCGACACATGAGCAGCGAAGAAACGGCCTCCATGCCGTTTCTTCACTGTGATCGTGCCGTGACTGGCGGCTCCGCGCGCATGCACTGGAGTGACATCACGTGACTCCGGCCAGTCACAGAGCCAGAGATCGCAGCCCCGGAAGGAAGAGGGGCAGAAGATGGACGCTACCAGCACAGGGGACAGCGCACAGATGTGATGACTGCATTTGTTTTCTTTTTAGGGTTTCTTTCCTTTATTTTCATCTGGTGACCTGGCTATTAAGTCTGTTGTTTTTCAAAAGAACAGCTGCCCTGCAAATGTATCAATTAAGAGTGCTAAGAAAAAACATTTACTACTGACAGGGATGCTTACAATGATCAGCTTTTATTTATTGATGCAAAACCTTTATCACAAAAGAAAAAACAACACCCATCTAAGAATTGGTGAGCTGCAAAATATTACATGTTTGTTTTGGGTTTAATACCGCTTTAAGGTGCCAAAGTGGTGCATTTGGTATCAGACAGCACCATAATTACCCTCCTTGTGTCCTCCTCCAAGAAACTGATTGCCAGTTCAGGAATAAGCTCTGCTGGCACTTGGATTAGGCAAGCTGCACTCTCCGGGCACTCCACCTAATCAGCCAGGGGCATATCCGTGTTATTATATTTTGGGGATTAGTGCTGAGACAGCTCCAGGGGTACCATCAGAATATAGTATTACAATATACCAGCCTTTCTCAATCTTTTCAGCACAGAGAATGAAATGAAATAACTTTCTGTTCTCAGGGAACCCCTGCTAAAAATGACTATATCTTCAACTTATGATACATTAGTGTGATGGTCAGTGGGAAGAATGTTCCTTAAGTAGCACTACCCCCTTGGGGGCTGCTTAGAGTTACCTGTTCATCTGCACCGCCCTGACCCTGTGAACCCTCCAACCCACCTGACACTCTAGGTTCAGACATTTTTTCAAGCACCTTTAAATGACACTCCAACACAAGTTTAGATAAAATATTCTATTAAGTTTTACTGGAACAAAGATATGTGGATAGAAGGATATTGATCAACTGAGTCCTGGTTAGCCGCCAAGGCTCAGGTGAGAAATCCCAAACAATTTAACTACAGTTCAGAATCAAAGATGCAGAATATATACATATATATACAGGTATGTACAGTGGGATAACAGTTAGACAATGAATGGGTGATTATAAAGAATCCACTAATTACTGTAATATGATACCACACTAAAGGGGAATCCCAGGCGCCGGCCTATTAAACCTTTATGTCCAAATGAGAGAACAGATAGAATAAGCATAGGATAGGGGCCCTTTAACTAGTAGTAAACAGCAATGTCCAGAGTGCAGGCCTGCAGTAATCTTCACCGGCAGTTGGAGCTCTTTGCATTGTATCCAGTGAGGTTAAGGTAAGCAGGACAGCTTAAACTGGCTAGCGGTATTTCTTAAAGTACTTTAGGGTAAAGATGTTTATGTACAGTGTCTTATGTAATGGAATAAAGTGATCCTATGGGCAAGGTGTCTGTACACAGTGTCCAAGAAAGATGACAAGGCAGGAGTTGTAACTATCTGGTGGCTGCCCCCTCACCAACTGAAGAACATGATATGAACATCCCAAACAGCGATTCTGGATGAGATGTCCTTCTGCGGAATGAATAGAGATGGTCGACCAGCTGCTGAACATGGGCTGTCGGCTGATCCGTTCGATGGGGTGGTGCTGCGGTAATGCCTCGAGAACAGCAAGTAGAGTCGGGCCCTCCGGGCCGGGCTGGAATCACTGGATTGTCGTGTGGTAGGCTGCAGCTCTCTCATACAGCAGGAGAGAGGTGTTCACTCGATGAGGCCCAGGAAGAAGAGAGCTGCCTTTTTATGGTATGGTTTCTCCCAGAGCTCTTTTGGTGTTGCAGAGAGCCCTCTGGGATGTGTAGTCCAGGGATAGTTCCACAGCATCCAAATGTATGCTCAAGGAACTACTAGTCCCACAATCCTCCCTGCTTGGCTCAGAGGTATGATGTCACTAGAGCCCAGCACTAGAGGGACACAGGCGCGGTGGGAGAATGACGGGGGTGGTCTGCAGAACCAGGTAACTGTAGTGCACTGTCGGCTACACTTACACTTCTGGTCATTGGGAAGAATTACCCCCTTACAGATAGCTAAAAACTTCAAAGGTTTCAGTGGGAACTTATCTGAGGGGCAGAAACTTCTCATTGCTCAAGGAACTCTGTGCAACCACTGGAGGAACCCCAGGGCTCCATTGGACCTTGGTTGAGAAACCCTGCTCAATACCATTACTTGAGGACAGCTTTTTGTTGCAGGGATGGAGGTCAACTAAACGGGATCCTCAAGAGGTTATTTGACACAACACATATCCCTTACACTGTCCCTACTTGCCAGGAACCCATCCCTGCACTAAATGCTGTTCCTGAACAGCAGGTTCCTCTCCTCAACCAGCTACTTGCTAGAAGCATGCCCAAATGACATAGGATCTCTTATTTAAGAATTTTCTCATTAAGATGGCCGCCTCAACTCTTGTGGAAGCTTGCCATCAAATCAGATATCTGCCTTTCCTAGATAAAGCTAACGGAGTCTCCAAAGGGACATTTTCCTTAATAGGCTACTCTTACCTTATAGCATCGGCACAGTGCCACCTACAGGTAAGAAGAATTCCTGCCCCTGCCTACAGTCCAACTTGCTACACTGGGACCCACACCAGAAGGATAACACCCTTTTCCCCACCAATGGCTACAAAGCTATTTTGAGGAAGATAGCACAGAACACAAATCTTCCTCCACCAGTTATTTAACACACCTTACACTTTACTCTACAGCCCAAGGGCATGGAGGGAAACTGCTGTACACTTTGTGAGGTAGCACATACTTGTGGTCCAGGCCCAGTCCATAGGAGAGATTTGCTACATAGTGGGTCCCAACTATGGGGTCCCTACCTCTAGATGGGAAGACCATGCAGCCACCAATCCACCCCTGTCCAATGGAACCCCTGTCACCGGCCATCACCGCCTCCTCTCCCAAACTGGCTGCGTCTCCTTCTTTTTACCTTTCATTCTCCATCACCCAGAAGGTTACACTTCATTCCCTGTTCCCATACACGGTAGGATTTCACTTTACATTCCCAATAATCAGACCAAACAATTCAATTAACCAGCAATTCCTTTTACTGAATTAACGGCAGGTTGATACAGCTTTTCCTTCGTACAATTCATTTCACTCTTTCATTTTTACATAATAGTATGACAAGTTGTTCAGCGAACAGCATTCTTCTTTTACTTTAGTAAATTCTTCAGGTCAGTGCCGGGTGCCCCATACCTTTTTAAAGCAGTATTAAACTCCAAACCAAAATCTCAATATATGGCACATTACTAATCATTAGATGTGGTGGCTGCTTTCGTTTTCTTGTTTTAGATTTTCTCCCTCTGTTTTCACCTGGTGATCTGGCCAGTAGCACACCTCCTGTATTAGAGCGCCCCCCACTCTGGATGAAGGAGCACAGGGGCACCTTTGGGCAGCAACTTTGTCAGTCTGGGGGGAGGGGAGTGTTAGATAAGCTCGATTTAGATACACTAGCAAACTGAAGCTCGCCCCAGCTAATACTTTATAGGCAGTTACAGCAAACAGTTTTATTCCTTTTGGGATAAAGGTTTTCCATGAGTAAATAAAAGTTGATCATTGTAGGCACTCCTGTCAGTGGTAAATGGTTTGTCTTAACACTCTTAACTTGATACATTTGCAGGAGAGTTTGTTCTGTTGAAAAACAACAGATGTACTGGCTGGATTGCCAGATTAAAAGGAAAGAAAGCCTAAAAAAGAAAACAAATGCAGCCATCATATCTAAGAACTGGTATGCTGCAACATATTAAATGTTTGCTTTTGTGTCCATCTACATGTGCTTCTCTCACTGTAGTCGAGGGGTGACCCACAGGGGTGACCCACTTCAGTGTGTCACTACATTGGCTCCTGTTGCTATCAATCAAAAGTTGTGACACAGGAGCGGGGGCCGGGGCCGAGTCCCGCTGTCTGTGTCAAAGTTGCATGACAAGTCGTTCCCCATGTTTTCCAATAATAAACATTCATATATGCGTGACTTAAAGTTGCAGCAACTTTAAAATAATTCATGCACTGCTTTGGTCCGTCTTTTATGTAACTTGAAGGCCATAGACTTCAATGAGTCATGGCTAAGGACTAACGTCTAAAACGCGTAGGCTTTTTTACAGCTTTGTACATGTTTACTCAATAAAGAAATAATATTTTTGATGTCATCCTGAGTGCCAACCATCCCTTTCCCTACTTTGGTACATTGGAGGTGTCAGCAGCCTCAAGGTCTGAGCACTGGGCAGAGCTTTTATGTAGGAAGGTTGCAGCACCTATACACCTGTTTTCCTTAGACTTCAATGTTAACCCACAGAAGTTGCATGAAAGTTGTACCTGAATGTTATACAATGCAACTTGCGTGCAACAGTTGTCCATTATCACTGGTCAAAGCCAAAGTCGTATCCAAGTTGCACCCATCCAAAGTTGCGTCAAAGTTGCACTCAAAAGTCGGCGCAACTTTGGAGTCGTACAAGTGTGAATGGAACCTTTGGCCCCTTTAACACTTGTGTGACTTGTCCTGCAACTTGGGACTGCAAAGTCGCATGATAAGTCGTACCCCTTGATTTCAAATGAGAACCATTCATATCTATGTGACTTCAAGTTGCAGCGACATCAAAGTAGTCCCTGCACTACTTTGGTCCGACTTTGATGTGATTTGAGGTCCATAGATCTCAAGATTGCACAGGCATTGCTTAAAGTCGCAGCAAAATCGAGGCCAAAATCGTGGCAACATCACAGGACTTTCAGGTCGCACAAGTGTGAAAGGGGCCTTAGACATACTTCATGTTAAGATCAGTGACAATAGGTAGGTTGCTGGGGGACCCCATCAAAATTGTGATCTGTAGATTTGCCCCTGCAAGCAAAGCTAACTAAATCAAATTGTCAGTATATTTAAAACAACATGTCAAATATAAAATAGCAAATGGATGCATGTATAAAATAATACACTGGTACAGGGGAAAAATATATAATAAAAGAAAACTTTTGCAGACAGTAACGTTCAGTAAAAATACTATTAAATATAAGAATAACCACTGTAGGAAATATATATAAAAAAATCAACAAATCTGTTCATACATACAAACTTGGTACAGTTATTGTAAATGTTATATAATGTATATACAGTATTGTGTAAAAGAGTTAGGCAGGTGTGAAGAAATGCTGTAAAGTAAGAATGCTTTCAAAAATATATTTTAATTGTTTATCAATTCATTAAATGCAAAGTGAGCGAGCATAAGAAAAATTCTTTTTTTTGGTGTGACCACCCTCTGGCTTCAAACCAGCATCAATTCTTCTAGGTACACTTACACACAGTTTTTGAAGGAACTTAGCAGGTAGGTTGTTCCAAACATCTTGGAAAACTAACTACAGATCTTCTGTGGATGTTGACTGCCTCAAATCCCTCTGTCTCTTCAAGTAATCCCAGACAGGCTCTATGATGTTGAGATCAGGGATCTGTGGGGGCCAAACCATCACTTCCAGGACTACTTGCTCTTCTTTACATTGAAGATAATTGACATTGGCTGTATGTTTGGTGTCGTTGTCCTGCTGCAGAATAAATCTGGGGCCAATCACATGCTGCCCCGATGATATGTCATGATGGAGAAGTATCTGCCTACTAATTTATGTTATAAGTGACAGCAGGGAGGCTGTCCGGGGACCCTATTAAAATGTAGCAATAAAGCCCTATGATCTGTAGTAACTCCTGAACAACTCCTCAGCCCTCGTATTATCTAGGATATTTTGTCTTATGCGTAACTCCAGCCAAACCTCTTATTTTAAAGTATAACCAAACTAAAAAAAAAAATGAATATTTGCATTGTGATAGGGAAACGTTCATTGAGCCTAAGCAGTACCCTGATAAATACACATTTGGTCTTTAATTTGTCCTGAAAAATAGCATTGGACTTCTTGCGAGTATGCAAGTGTGCCTAGGCACTTCGGTGCCTATAGCCTCATAGCTGCAGTGTGAAATCTAAGGTACTGTTATTTCTGATTGCAGATTTGGAGATGTCACTAGTCTGCTGCTCACTATTCTCTATGCTGGAGGCTCTAACGTGATGAGAGCCAAGCCTTGCCTCTACCAAGATGGCCATCTAAACACAGAAACTTAGTTTACAATAAGGCATGGTAAGTCAATAATGGGGAAAAGATCATATGCAGAGAGACCACAAGCATTGCTGGTGTTTAGTATGTTGCTCTCTGCCTGCCTTTTTGGCACAGCTTTCAGAGTTTAGCTCCTTTTTAAGATGGAAGTGGTAAAATCTTTGCTAGGTTTGTTCTGCTGTCTGGAACTTTATATTTTCAGCAGTACAGGAAGTGAGAACATTTTCCAGATACATAAACAACAAAAACCCATTCTTTTAGGAACAGGGGAGGTTAAAACTGTAGTCCAATATGTCAAGACTAGAGTACCGAACTTTTGGGTGTCCGGGACCCGGACCCGAACCCGGACTTTGAAACACCTATTTCAGCCGCATAGAGCCATATTACTGTTCTAAAATCATCTTCAAAGTGTGTGGGAAAAGCCTATTTCAGCTGCATAGAGCCATAGATGATTTTAGAACAGTAATATGGCTCTATGCCCCTGCAATAGGCTTTTCCCACACACTTTGGAGATTATTTTAGAACAGTAATATGGCTCTATGCGTCTGCAATAGGCTTTTCCCACACACTTTGAAGATGATTTTAGAACAGTAATATGGCTCTATGCGGCTGAAATAGGCTTTTCCCACACACTTTGAAGATGATTTTAGAACAGTAATATGGCTCTATGCGGCTGCAATAGGCTTTTCCCACACACTTTGAAGATGATTTTAGAACAGTAATATGGCTCTATGCGGGTGCAATAGGCTTTTCCCACACACTTTGAAGATGATTTTAGAACATAATATGGCTCTATGCGGCTTAAATAGGCTTTTCCCACACACTTTGAAGATGATTTTAGAACAATAATCTTTCCCTTAAAGCAACAGCTTGAGGCTTTTCCTGTACAACTTGGAGATGATTTTAGAATCTAAAATCATCTCCTAGTTCTATAGGGAGAGGTTCCTACTGTTGCTTAAAGGGACAGATTATTGTTTCTTGCACAAAATTAAAAAGTGCATCTACATTGCTGGTATAAAAAAAAAACAAAAATTAAATTATAGGTATTGGAATTTTCTTGAAAATATGGCTATTAGTGATAAATTTCATATTTCAGTTTACTAACAGCCAAACTTTCCAGGAAATTTCAATACCTATAATTTAATAGTTATTTATTATTATTTCAAACATTCTTTCTTATTTCCAATTTTCGGAAATAAGGAAGAACATTTGAAATAATAAGTTATTAATTTATTATTTTAACTTATTATAGATTATAATAAGCTATTATTATTTCAAATGTTCTTTCTTATTTCCGAATTTCTGAATTTCGGAAATAAGGAAGAACATTTGAAATAATAATAGTTTATAAATAAATAATTTTAAATTATAATTTTTAAGAAGCTATTACTATTTCAAATGTTCTTCCTTATTTCCGACTTTTGCAGTGTGTGACTGTATATATGCATGCTGTTTGTATGTGTGTGTGTGCATACTGGGTGTGTATATACTGTGCTTATATTGTATGTAAACACACAGTATACATACAATATACATCCAATATACACACAGTATATACACACCCACTATGCACACACACACATACAAACAGTATGCATATATACAGTCACACACTGCAAAAGTCGGAAATAAGGAAAAAACATTTGAAATAATAATAGCTTATTATCATTTATAATTTAAAATAATAAATGAATAACTTATTATTTCAAGTGTTCTTCCTTATATCCGAAATTCAGAAATAAGAAAGAATGTTTGAAATAATAATAAATTACTATTAAATTATAGGTATTGAAATGTCCTTGAAAGTTTGGCTGTTAGTGAACTGAAATATGAAATGTATCACTAATAGCCATATTTTCAAGAAAATTCCAATACCTATAATTTAATAGGTATTTATTATTATTTCAAACGTTTTTCTTATTTCCAATTTCCGAATTTCGGAAATAAGGAAGATCATTTGAAATAATAAGTTATTAATGTATTATTTTAACTTATTATGAATTATAATAAGCTATTATTATTTCAAATGTTCTTCCTTATTTCCGACTTTTGCAGTGTGTGACTGTACATATACATACATACATACAGTATGCATGTAGAGTCACACACTGCAAAAGTCGTAAATAAGGAAGAACATTTGAAATAATAATAGCTTATTATAATTTATAATAAGTAAAATTAATAAATTAATACCTTATTATTTCAAATGTTCTTCCTTATTTCCGAATTTCGGAAATAAGGAAGAACATTTGAAATAATAAGTTATTGATTTATTATTTTAAATGATAAATTATAATAAGCTATTATTATTTCAAATGTTTTTCCTTATTTCTGACTTTTGCAGTGTGTGACTGTATATATGCATACTGTATGTATGTGTGTGTGTGCATACTGGGTGTGTATATACTGTGTGTATATTGGATGTATATTGGATGTATACTGTGTGTTTACATACAATATAAGCACAGTATATACACACCCAGCATGCACACACACATACATACAGTATGCATATATACAGTCACACACTGCAAAAGTCGGAAATAAGGAAAAACATTTGAAATAATAATAGCTTATTATCATTTATAATTTAAAATATTAAATCAATAACTTATTATTTCAAATGTTCTTCCTTATTTCCGAAATTCAGAAATTCGGAAATAAGAAAGAACATTTGAAATAATAATAGCTTATTATAATCTATAATAAGTTAAAATAATAAATGAATAACTTATTATTTCAAATGTTCTTCCTTATTTCCGAAATTCTGAAATAAGAAAGAACGTTTGAAATAATAATAAATTACTATTAAATTATAGGTATTGACATTTCCTTGAAAGTTTGGCTGTTAGTGAACTGAAATATGATATTTATCACTAATAGCCATATTTTCAAGAAAATTCCAATACCTATATTTTAATAGGTATTTATTATTATTTCAAACGTTTTTATTATTTCCGAATTTCGGAAATAAGGTAGATCATTTGAAATAATAAGTTATTAATGTATTATTTTAACTTATTATGAATTATAATAAGCTATTATTATTTCAAATGTTCTTCCTTATTTCTGACCTTTGCAGTGTGTGACTGTATATATGCATAATGTATGTATGTGTGTGTGCATACTGGGTGTGTACATACTGTGCTTATATTGTATGTAAGCACACAGTATACATACAATATACATCCAATATACACACAGTATATACACACACACACATACATACAGTTTGCATATATACAGTCACACACTGCAAAAGTCGTAAGTAAGGAAAAACATTTGAAATAATAATAGCTTATTATAATTTATAATAAGTAAAAATAATAAATTAATAACTTATTATTTCAAATGTTCTTCCTTATTTCCGAATTTCGGAAATTCGGAAATAAAAAAGAATATTTGAAATTATAATAAATAACTATTACATATAGGTATTGAAATTTTCTTGAAAGTATGACTATTAGTGCTAAATTTCATATTTAAGTTCATTAACAGCCAAACTTTCAAGGAAATTCCAATACCTATAATTTAATAGTTATTTGTTAGTTATTATTTCAAATATTCTTAGTTTTTTCCAATTTTTGGATTTCCGAATTTCGGATTCGGTTGTTCCAATTGCCGAATTTCTGAATTACCGCAATTGCTGAATTACCGAGTTACCGCAATTGCCGAATTACCGCGAATTTCCGAATTACGGCAATTCGGAAAAACGAAAATTCGGAAAATTTCGGAAATTGAACATTCGGAATGCGGAATTCGTCTGAATTGCCGAATTTTGCAAAATTCGGTAAAAACAAAATTCGGAACGAAATGAATTTCACAAGCCTAATATACAGTAAAACCTTGGATTGTGAGCATAATTCTTTCCGGAAACATGCTTGTAATCCAAAGCACTCTTATATCAATGTGAATTTCCCTATAAGAAATAATGGATGATTCGTTCCGCAACCATTTATTCATAGGTCCTTCAGTTTATAGTCCATATAAAAAGTATAGCAAATTGATAGGTTGTGTGACCATAAAATGTCCATCCACAAATGGCCGCCTCCACAATGGGATTATAAGCAAAATCCAGCAGGAACTGCAGAGTATAAAAGAGAAGAGAGGCGCTCTAATTGTAGCAATATGGTTACATTTAATGAAGGTACAACATTTAGCAACTCACATGGTTGATGATTAAAAGAGGCACATCTAAGTATGCTTAGTAAGCAGTCCACATAGAACATCCTCCACACCGCCGGCTCTCACAGTTGTCAGTCTGCAATGGTGACCGGGAAGACTACCCTGCGGTAGAGCGATCTGAAAGCGAGGCTTGAAGCGCTCATGGAGTGCAGTATGGAAGGGATGACATTGATGGTGGTGCGGAGGACGGTCTATGTGGACAGCTTTACCCCAGATGCCTGCATACTTAGATGTGCCTGTTTTAATCATCAACCATGTGGGTTGCTAAATGTTGTACCTTCATTAAATGTAACCATATTGCTACACTTAGAAGCGCATCTCTTCTCTTTTATACTCAGTTGTGCCGTGATGCTACTCTTATGTCAAGACATCGCTTGTATAGAAAGTGAAAATTTATTTAAAAATTTTGCTTGTCTTGCAAAACGCTCTCAAACCAAGTTACTCTCAAACCAAGGTTTTACTGTATATATATATATTCTTCCAGCTCTGTTAGTTTTAGGCACCCTCCTATCTACTGGTGGAACTACCGCCATAGCATCTCACACCTGAGCTATGGATGGGAAGTATTGGGCAAAATAAAGATCTCATGTTCTGTGAGTCAGCAGTTGCTCTGTGCTGTCCGACTTCAATCAGAGCTCCAACAGTTCAGGATTAAAACATGAGATTTGAAAGCTCACTGGATTGCTGCTGTCCTTTGAGAACATAGGAGCTGCCAGAAGAAGTCTACCACTACTTGGTTCCCCTGTGGATATAGCAGCTGACATTTAAGGTAGAGTTCAGCAGAGGAAATGAGTAGTGGAAGACATCCTCTGCCATCTTCTGCTTTTCTGAATTACATTGGCAATCTTGTGAGCTGGTAAATCCTGCGTTTACCCCTCGCTGTTTGAAGTCTGGATGGGATCAGTCTGAATAGCAGAAGTAAACCATTTTAAGGTATGTTGCAGTTACTTTGCACTTTCTCTCTCTCTGCGGTATACTAACTTTGCTGCAGCACCTCATTCTGTATGTCATGCTCTCCATTCCCTATTCTGAACCCTCTCATTCCATATGCCATGCTGTTTGCTCCATATTCCTCACTGTCCCATCCTATATACCACGCTCTGTGTTACCTATGCCACAACTCCTCATTCCATTAACCAGGGGCGTTGCTAGGTCTACAAAAGATCTGGGGCTAGGGCCCATAGCAGCAAAGCAAAGAAAGTTATACGCTTGAGTGGGCATACACATGTATATAATATACATGTGTGTGTGTATATATATATATATATATAAATATTGTTACATACCTGAGTGTGGATTCCCCTTACATCAGGGTCCCCAGAGAGACATACTTGCTAATTGCAGAACTGCACCTACCCGGTAAGAGACTCGGGGCTATGGGCCCCAGACTCGGGGCTATAGCGCCAATAGCCACCCCCTAGCAACGCCCCTGCCATTAACCATGCTATACATTCCCTATTTCGCAACATCTCATGTTGTATGCCATGCTCTACGTTCCCTACTTCACAAAGCATACCTTTTTATAAATAATCTATCCATTCCTTTTACTGAACATACTCATTATGTATGCCGTGCTGTATGTTTCTTATTGATCACTGCCTCTATCTGTATTGCTATGCTGTAAATTCCCTACACGAGGAAGGCACAAGTTTACTTTCAACCACACCCTCTAAGTTGAAATTGTGTCAAGACATACCCAAACTTAGTCCCTACTAGACCACAGCATGTTCTACTAAGAAGCCAATCACCAAGACCTTTTGATAATAGAGCTTTTGCCTCCAAAGATTATTTTTTTCCTCTCCATGAAAGAAGTCTAAACACAAAAACAATGCAAGCAGAAAAAACTTTTATATTGGTTTGACTTTAAGGCTGGGTTCACACTGCCGTACGGAGCGGCTCACAGTAGGGGTCCAGTGCACCCCTGTTCACCTTTTCAGGTCCGACCCCGGTCCGAATTTTTGGCTGAATTCGGACCTGAGACGGACCAGAAGACGCACAGGACTTCTGTGCAATTCACTCCGGAGATGTGTGAACTGGCTCAATTGAGAGCCAGTCACAATCTTCTGACATACAAATTGGATGCGAGGAACGCTGCATCCAATTCGCAATAGTGTGAACCCAGCCTTAAAGCATTTGTTAACCCTCCAAAAAAATGTTGCTCCTGTCTCTTTAATGTGTAATTAGCAGCACAGTGCTTTTGCTTTTTAAATTATCCCTCTGTATCCCCTAAAATACCTGTGATGATAATGCCAGGTCATGACTTCCCCCTTGTGTGCTGACTTCCCCTGTATATACAGTTGTATGCAAAAGTTTAGGAACCCCTGACAATTTCCATGATTGTCATTTAAAAATATTAGGGTGCTTGGATCAGCAATTTCATTTTGATCTATCAAATAACTGAAGAACACAGTAATATTTCAGTAGTAAAATGAGGTTTATTGGATTAACAGAAAATGTGCAATATGCATCAAAACAAAATTAGACTGGTGCATAAATTTGGGCACCCTTGTCATTTTGTTGATTTGAATACCTGTAACTACTTAGCTCTGATTAATTGGAACACACAATTGGTTTGGTGAGCTCATTAAGCCTTGAACTTCATAGACAGGTGCATCCAATCATGAGAAAAGGTATTTAAGGTGGCCAATTGCAAGTTGTTGTTCTCTTTGACTCTCCTCTGAAGAGTGGCAACATAGGGGCCTCAAAACAACTCTCAAATTACCTGAAAACAAAGATTGTTCTACATTATGGTTTAGGGGAAGGCTACAAGAAGTTATGACAGAGATATAAGCTGTCAGTGTCCACTGTGAGGAACATAGTGAGGAAATGGAAGACCACAGGCACAGTTCTTGTTAAGGCCAGAAGTGGCAGCCACATAAAATATTGGAGAGGTGAAGGATGGTGAGAACGGTCAAAAACAGCCCACAGACCACCTCCAAAGACCTCCAACATCAACTTGCTGCAGATGGTGTCACTGTGCATTGTTTAAAATGACACCCATCGTTCTCTTGTGACATAAGAAAACGGCGGTACGTATTGCGGGGAACAATACTGGTTTATTCAGTTAGAAACAAAGTAGTCAGGTGTCGTGGAATAAGGTTTTACTTCGACCGAACAGGTTTACACGCAAACGTAGGGAGTTCACTGAGGCAAACACCGACACACGTCTTTCCGAAGAAAGGGTAGAGGGTATGTCGAAGAGGGACACGTTTCACGCGACTTAACAACTTGTTACGTGTCACTGTGGTAGACGTCGTTCAACTACAACCTCCAGAAACCTCCACCAGACACCCGACAAAA
>BLSH010337864.1:398673-409573 GCA_018402905.1 Glandirana rugosa | reverse complement strand
AAAAAAAACCGACGTTCCGAAATGAAATTTTTTTTTACAGTCCAAGATCCCCACAGCGATCATTTAAACCCGAAACGATAAATCTTGACGTGACGACGACCGGTAAAACCGGTCTTAGAATTAAGAACATTATTTCGTGAAAAAAAAGAGTTCATATAAAGTCGGTAGAGAGAGAGAGTAATTTTTCAGGACGACGACCTGTAGTAATAGGGTCGTCTCTTACTGAACACTTATCACAACTCGCTTGGGCCTGACATTGCAAGCCCAGGCATGGCTTGAAAGCCCACAGGCACCGTGCCTGGGCCTGGGCAACCCGAACGATTTTTGAAATGTCCGGGTCCGGGTCCGTGCCACGGACACCCGAAAGTTCGGTACGGACCCGAACGTTACAGTCCGGGTTCGCTCAACACTATTCACAAGTCATTCTCTGCTGGGATAATGATGTCCAGCAGCAGGACTTTTTAATGAGAGAGAGAGATGGCTGAAATATACTTGAGAAAAAAAAGTGCTTTATTACAAGAATTAAGATTCTGGCCAAAATGGCCAGCAGCAGTGCAGTTCTAAATAGCAAAGCCCAAATTTACTAGCGACACCCCTAGAACCTGACATTTTTTTTTAAAGTAAAGCCTTGCAGCCAAAAAAAAAACCCCAAAAAGAACAAAACTGTGTAACCTAAAAAAAAATACTCCCAAAATAAATAAATAAGCCCAAAATACCACCCACTGAACAAGCCCCCCTTTTTTTTTACAGTCCAGCAGCTAAAAGTGACCTCAACCACAAAATAAAATAAAAAACAACCCCCCCCTTCCCCCCTGAAAATAAAAATCAGCAACAAAATGGTATTTACCAAAGATCTAGAAAAATTATTTAAAGTACAGTTTCTTAACAGACTCTTAGGCAGTCCATAGATACACTATATTACCAAAAGTATTGGGACACCTGCCTTTATACGCACATGAACTTTATTGTCATCCCAGTCTTAGGCTGGATTCACACCTATACATTTTTAGCGCTTTTTGCATTTTACAGACTTGCACTGTAATCCATTCAACGTGGTTTCCTATGGAACACATTCTGCAGTGAAAATCTGCAAAATGCAAAAATCGCTAAAAATGTATAGGTGTGAATCCAGCCTTAGTCTCTAGGGTTCAATATTGAGTTCTTCCACCCTTTGCAGCTATAACAGCTTCAATTCATCTGGGAAGGGTGTCCACAAGGTTTAGGAGTGTCTGTGAGAATGTTTGACCATTCTTCCAGAAGTGCATTTGTGAGGTCAGGTACTGATGTTGGACGAGAAGGCCTGGCTTGCAGTCTCCGTTCTAATTCATCCTAAAGGTTTTCTGTTGGGTTGAGGTCAGAACTCTGTGCAGGCCAGTCAAGTTCCTCAACCCCAAACTTGCTCATCCATGTCTTTATGGACCTTGCTTTGTGCACTGGCGAGCAGTCATGTTGGAATAGGAAGGGGCCATCCCCAAACTGTTCCCACAAAGTTGGGAGCATGAAATTGTACAAAATGTCTTGGTATACTGACACCTTAAGAGTTCCTTCAATGGAACTAAGGGGCCAAGCCCAGCCCCTGAAAAACAACCCCACACCATAATCTCCCCTCCACCAAATTATTTGGACCAGTGCACAAAGCAAGATCCATAAAGACATGGATGAGCGAGTTTGGGGTTGAGGAACTTGACCTGACCTCAACCCAATAGAACACCTTTGGGATGAATTAGAGTGGAGACTGTGAGCCAGGCCTTCTCATCCACATCAGTGCCTGACCTCACAAATGCGCTTCTGGAAAAATGGCCAAACATTCCCATAGACACTCCTAAACCTTGTGAATGTCCTTCCCAGAAGAGTTGAAGCTGTTATAGTTGCAAAGGGTGGCCCAACTCAATATAGAACCCAACGGACTAAGACTGGGATGCCAATAAAGTTCAAGTGTGTGTAAAGGCAGGTGTCCCAATACTTTAATATAGCGTAATTAATTAATTTTTTTATTCAACCAGTGGGTTGAACAAAAAAAAAAGAACTGATTCCAAATCATTCCCGCTGAGGTATTGTTTTCTGACAGTGGGGAGACTTCCCCACCATCAGAACACACTGATCAGTGCTGCTGGCTATAGCCTGCAGCGCCGAGTAAGTGAAATTTCTCCGACAGGCTGGTTGTACAGGATACCCATACAGTACATAGCTGGCTTAAGATCTCCCCATGTAGTTTGTCAGCTTTCCCTTCAACAGCTTCCAATTCACTAACACTATGACTGCTCTGTGCCCCCCTCCCTTTTATAATGAAGGGACTCTCTTATCCAAATGCCCCCTTATTGCCTCTTCTAAGCCTGCTGGTCATGATTCCAAGGCCGTGCATTGCATGAAGGCTTAAAAAAATCCTCAACAGAGAATCTTGTACTCACAGGATTCGCCTCCAACCATGGGCGTCCGCAGAACTTTTTCCAGGGGGGGGGGGCATAATTTCAAGGTCATCCATGCTCTGCCCCTTTTTGACAATGTCATAATTACATTATCACGGTCAGAGACTGCAGACGTAGTACAGGAGATGGTCAGAGACTGCAGATGTGATTCAGGAGATGGTCAGAGACTGCAGACGTGATACAGGAGACAGTCAGAGACTGCGGACATGGTACAGGAGATGGTCAGAGACTGTGGACATGGAGCAGGAGACAGTCAGAGACTGCATACATAGCACAGGAGACAGTCAGAGACTGTGAACATGGTACAGGAAACGGTCAGAGACTGCATACATGGCTCAAGAGGATAAGGACCTAGTGAAGGAACCCCTGATCTGATTCCTGATTCCAGGGGGATCCCCCTTGCCCCTAACTGCGGACGCCCATGTCTCCAACCCACCTTAGTGAAAAACCCAAAACTCATCCCTAGCCACAAGGTTAATCCTACAACTATGAGACCCCAGCAGGGGAAAAATAAAAAAAAAATGAAGTTCCAAATTTTGTAAAAAAGCCAGCACTTCAAATATTCATATCTCATCTCTAAGTAGTAACAATTTCATTTTAAAAGAAATGATACTGCTCAGTGCTTAATTAAAATATGAAATAATGAATTTAAAATAATACAGTTCACCTACCTTAATTACACGGTCCTATCATTGTTCAGAAAAAGGACTGACGAACAATCCGCAGATCTTGCAGTTCTTGGAGGCACTTGCTGTCTGATCTCTCTATACTGATTTACAGCTCTGTCTGTTGACAAGGTCACCCTGGTAAGGGTGTAGCAGGATACTTGTGACTGGTTTTGGCAGAAGTAATATTATTGTTACTAGCTATAAAGCTAAATGACACCACTTAAGGGGAATCGAAGAGCTGGTTTTAAATGTAATGCAAATAAATTTGTTAATATGTATTTTTTAAAATGTATCCAAACCAAAAAATAAAAAAGTACTTTATATTTTTTTTAACCACTTCAGCCCCGGAAGGATTTCACACTTTAGGACCAGAGCACTTTTTGTGATTCGGCACTGCGTCGCTTTAACTGACAATTGCGCGGTCGTGCGACGTTGTACCCAAACGAAATTTGCGTCCTTTTTTTCCCACAAATAGAGCTTTCTTTTGGTGGTATTTGATCACCGCTGCGTCATTTCTGCGTCATTTCTGATCTTTTTTTTCATCGGTTTTGGCCGATTTATATTCTTCCTCATATTTGTGATTAAAAAAATCGCAATCGGCGTTTATTGATTGGTTTGTGCAACAGTGGCCGCGTTTACGGATGATGAGAATTTATTTCTGGGGTTTTTATTATTTTTTTTTTTTACTAGTAATGGTGGCGATCTGCGATTTTTAGCAGTACTGCGATATTGCAACGGACCATTTTGACACTTTTTTGGGACCATTGGCATTTATACAGCG
Organism: Glandirana rugosa; assembly: GCA_018402905.1. Classification (NCBI taxonomy): domain Eukaryota; kingdom Metazoa; phylum Chordata; class Amphibia; order Anura; family Ranidae; genus Glandirana; species Glandirana rugosa. The sequence goes on along the minus strand of BLSH010337864.1, from coordinate 405,698 downwards.
ATCAGTGCTATAAAAATGCACTGATTACTGTGTAAATGCCATTGGCAGTGAAAGGGTTAACCTGGGGGGCGCTCTAAGGGTTAACTGTGTTCCGTGGGCGTGTTCTAACTCTGTCAGTGTTTGACTGGCAGGGGAAGGGGCGTGATCACGGCTTCCATATAGAGGAAGGCTGTGATCACAGCCCTTCCCTCTCTCACAGAATGGAGATCCGTGTTTACTTACACGTCGTTTTTTTCTTTTTTTTTAATAGCCTTGCTGGCAATTGCAACTGTGAGACAATTTAAATGTCATTTCATTATTTTTTTTCTTTATAAATGTCATTTTTATTGCAGCAGGTTCTATACATGGTACAGATGCGCCACTTTACAGGCAAACTAAGGGGACCCCCAAGACACTATATTTAACCACTTCAGCCCCGAAAGGATTTCCAGCTTTAGGACCGGAGCCCTTTTTGCGATTCGGCACTGCGTCGCTTTAACTGAAAATTGCGCGGTCGTGCAACGTTGTACCCAAACAAAATTTGCGTCCTTTTTTCCCACAAACAGAGCTTTCTTTTGGTGGTATTTGATCACCGCTGCATCATTTCTGATCGCCGCTATAAACAAAAGAAGAGCGACAATTTTGCAAAAAAAAACAAATTTCTTACTTTTTGCTAAAATACAAATCCAAAAAAATATATAAAAAACATTTTTTTTCATCGGTTTTGGCCGATTTATATTCTTCCTCATATTTGCGATAAAAAACATTGCAATCGGCGTTTATTGATTGGTTTGCACAAAAGTGGTCGCGTTTACGGATGATGAGATCTCATTTTTGGGGTTTTTATTTTTTTTTATTTTTTACTAAAAATGGCAGCGATCTGCGATTTTTAGCGGTACTGCGATATTTCAGCGGACATGTTGGAACATTTTGACACTTTTTTGGGACCATTGGCATTTATACAGCGATCAGTGCTATAAAAATGCACTGATTACTGTGTAAATGCCATTGGCAGTGAAAGGGTTAACCCGGGGGGGGCGCTCTAAGGGTTAACTGTGTTCCGTGGGCGTGTTCTAACTCTGTCAGTGTTTGACTGGCAGGGGAAGGGACGTGATCACGGCTTCCATATAGAGGAAGGCTGTGATCACAGCCCTTCCCTCTCTCACAGAACGGAGATCCGTGTTTACTTACACGGACCTCCGTTCTTTCACTGCGGGGGGGGGGGCATCACGGGTAGCCGGCAGAGATCGAGTCCGCTGCACCCGCTCCCTGGCCCCCCCAACACAGTGAGCGCACGGGCGCGCCTCCGGCGGCACTCGCGCGCTCACAGTGCATGATATTGCAGCCGCCATCGTATGACAGCGGTTTGCGATATTGAGCCACCTTGACGCCGTCAACCTGCGGTTGACGGTCGGCAAGTGGTTAAGTACTGTGTAAGCATACCAGTCCTTAGATGTGGTGACTGCATTTGTTTTTTTTTTAGGCTTTTTTTTTCTCCTTTATTTCTCCTGATGAATAACCTTGGCTGATAACACACTTTCTGGTTTAGGGTGAGAGCTCTTACTTCCCATACTGGTGTAGCGCCCTCTACTGGTAAGTAGTTGCTGAAGGTAAATAGATTTTTGTGTAGGTAAGGTAAATTTGGTCAGGCCTGACTTGTGTGCAGGCCTGATTGTTTTAATTCTGGGCAGGGGAGTGGCTCAGGGAGGGCTGGTGACTGCAGGTAATGACACTCCTTGGTAACCCCTCCTTTCAGGCTCAGAATGATCTGGAAGAACGAGTGGGGAAAAGGAAGTGGAAATGCCTGAGGTATCATAAGGAGCCCTGAACAATTCCCAACCTGGATTGGCAGGGGGCAGGCCTCCTTAAATACCTTGGGTCAGCCCAGTCTGGGAGGAGAGTTTGGGTGGAAGAGCTGGAGATGTACCAGAGGTTGCTGAGTCTCAAAGGGAGTCCCCATCTGGGGCGTTGTCCTTGGGCCTGGAGGCTCGGGAAGTGGAAAGAACCCCTCTTACAACCCACAGAGGAGTTCTGACCAAGGGAGCAGGAGAGCAACAGAAGAGGCAACAGGAGAAAGGGCTCTGTAAAGGATCCACCAGTGTCAGTGAGTGACAAACCCTGGGAAGCTGGAAGAGGTACACCGGAGCAGGCTGGGAGGATACAGTGGATAGTCTGAGAAGGTTACAGGAGCCAGTAAGGGTAGTGGAGTCACTGGGCAATGGAGCAGGCCGGAGCAGCCAGGAGGGCTGATGGGACCTAGAAGAGGATGGGCTGGGAGCAGTAGTTCATCAACTACACTTTTGGGACCCGCGGTCCCAGCCTGTAATGGGCGGGCTGGAGGTCCTGCTAACAGAACAGCAGGCCTCACCACGTGCTAGCTAGGCAGGAACCAGGTATGTGCAGGAGAGAGGAACAAGGAGTAAGTGTTAACTGAAGCAAGTGATGTGCTGGAGGAAGATGGAGTGTATATACACGGAGTTGTATATATACAGCGGCAGCCAAGTAGTGAGCCTATTGGTCGGCCATTAAAAGCTATGCAAGTGCGCTGAACAGGCGCACCCTGCATAGCTTGATTGGCTGCCCTGAAGCTCCACTCAGTGTGATTGGATGCGGTGGCCAGGGGCGGGTCACTGTGGCAGCGGAGGTGACTTCCGCTCCCACAAAGACCATGACCGCCCGGGGACCGACGAGGGGGGACAGCACGCTCTCCGTATGCCGAATCTCTGCAGACTCAGCGCGTTCTCCGCATGCCGAATCTCTGCAACAATCCTGCCTGCTGGATGGGGTAAGTGCAGGAGATCTCTGCAGTGTACCCCACCTGTGTCCCTGGCTGTAAACTGCCCCCACCTGTGTCCCTGGCTGCAAACTGCCCCCACCTGTGTCACTGGCTGCAAACTGCCCCCACCTGTGTCACTGGCTGCAAACTGCCCCCACTTGTGTCACTGGCTACATAACTGCTCCCACTTGTGTCACTGGCTGCAAACTGCCCCCACCTGTGTCACTGGCTGCATATCTGCCCCCACTTGTGTCACTGGCTACATAACTGCCCCCACCTGTGCCACTGGCTACATAACTGCCCCATCTGTGTCACTGGCTGCATAACTGCCCCCAGCTGTGTCACTGGCTGCATAACTGCCCCACCTGTGTCACTGGCTGCATAACTGCCCCACCTGTGTCACTGTATACTGTGCCCTGTGATGCAGAGCTGTATACTGTGCCCTGTGATGCAGAGCTGTATACTGTGCCCTGTGATGCTGAGCTGTATACTGTGCCCTGTGATGCTGGGGCTGTATACTGTGTCCTGTGAGGCTGAGCTATATACTGTGTCCTGTCATGCTGAGCTGTATACTGTGTCCTGTCATGCTGAGCTGTATACTGTGTCCTGTGAGGCTGAGCTGTATACTGTGCCCTGTGATGCTGGGGCTGTATACTGTGTCCTGTGAGGCTGAGCTGTATACTGTGCCCTGTTATGCTGGGGCTGTATACTGTGTCATGTGAGGCTGAGCTGTATACTGTGTCCTGTGATGCTGAGCTGTATATTGTGTCCTGTGATGCTGAGCTGTATACTGTGTCCTGTGATGCTGAGCTGTATACTGTGCCCTGTGATGCTGAGCTGTATACTGTGCCCTGTGATGCTGAGCTGTATACTGTGTCCTGTGATGCTGAGCTGTATACTGTGTCCTGTGATGCTGAACTGTATACTGTGTCCTGTGATGCTGAGCTGTATACTGTGTCCTGTGATGCAGAGCTGTGTACTCCTGACACAATATGTGGAATACAGGGGACGGAGTGGGTGGATTCTATAAGGGGCGGGACTTATTAGAAGTAGGAGGGGTCAAAAGGAAGAGCGGGGCCTGGCGCCACCCATCCAAAAACTTCACCAGCCGCCACTGTATATAGAGGGTCCCGTTTAAGTCTAATCCACTGGGCATCCCATAATCACCTCTACCCCACCCAAGTTTAATCCCCTAATAAACAACAAAAAAATAAAGTACTGGCCTGTTCCGTGATTCTGGATGAAAGGAAACAGTGTGACTTAGGGCAGAATAGCAGGTGGACCACTGCATTCAGCAATCCCCAAGGGGCAATGGCTATACTGGATAACAAAAACTGGATAGAACTACAGCACTCTATCCCTCACTTTTTCTCCATAACGTAGATGGAAGGGGTTCTGTAGTCCTCGGAGATAGCTGAGAACAAGTTGAAGTCAGCAGCTAAAGACAACACAGGAGTTATCAGCTTATATAATTTTTTTCTTTATTTATTGGTCAAGGAATTCGGCAGTACAATGCAGAGAAGGAAATGTTCCCTTCAGCACTGCAAATATTTTCCAGAGTTGCAGTGTAGCGACACAAGAATTGTGCAGGTGTCTGTACTCCTGCGCTACCACTGAATTTTATCGCTTTTGAGATGATGGACAACAATGACAGCTGCTCACACTTAGTGTTTTTCCGTAGACACGAATGATATTTATATGTGATAGGTAGTGGAGCGCTATCAGAATGTGATTGAGAGCAGATCCATGATTCTTAATAACTGCTAATTATACATAAGTACATGTAAACATATGTGCATATTAAATACCTATATGTGATTTGCGTATTAAACCCCATGGGTACAAGCAAACTAAGGTGCAAAGTGATCAATCCTTGACATTTAAACTCTATAAATCACATAAACATTTACGGTATATATATATATATATACATAAATCTGTTGTGTCTCACGGCTGGACACCCAGAATTAGTAAAACATATTACATACTTGTCTATAAAACAGAAAAATCAGTCCAAGGTGATATGTTCAAATAAAAACTGCAAAAGTAGATTTAAAAGTAAAATAGATATTCAGGTAATGATATTCTTCTGGCGATTATGTAAGTTCCCTTCACCACGCTGATGTACTTGTGCCGTGTTGTGGGAAAAAATCAAAAGTGCTCTTTTAACCTATGGAGTGCCATCCTTTGAGTGCTCTAGCCTCTCACCGGAGATGTGCTAGAACTTTAGCACATAAAGGTTTCTTTGCTCTGTAATAATCAGTTCTGCCTCTAGGGGTCCTCTGCCTCCTCACCAGAGCCTAGTGGTCTATTTGCTGGGCTGCTGGGCTGGGTCATATGGTGTTAGATGCTGGATTTCAATTATTCGGGCTCCATAATGTAAATATAAGAAGCAAAAAGGAACTCCTCATGGTGTAATAACGACAGGGCCGGCCCTTCCATGGGTCCAAGTGGGTCCATTGGACCCAGGCAGCACTTTGAGAGGGGCAGCAAATTGAACCACGGCCGCCTCTCCTTCTCTTCTATTTACCCAGCAAATAGACCACCAAGAATTTTTTTTCAGCAGTTTGGAGTGCCTGCCCCTATACTACCCTAGCCCATCCCTATACTGCCCTAACCTGTCTATATACTGCCCTAGCCTTTCCATATACTACTCTAGCCTTTCCATATACTACTCTAGCCTTTCCATATACTACCCTAGCCCATCCCTATACTGCCCTAACCTGTCTATATACTGCCCTAGCCTTTCCATATACTACCCTAGCCTTTCCATATACTACCCTAGCCCATCCCTATACTGCCCTAACCTGTCTATATACTACCCTAGCCCATCCCTAGCCCGTCCCTATACTGCTGTCCCTATACTGCCCTAGCCCACCCCTTGGAATTGAACATAAGGGTATGTCATATAATTTTGCATAGAGACAAGGTGCTGTTGCAGGTAAATCTGACTTCCTGATAAATTAAATTTTAGATTTAATTATCATGATATAAAATAATGGATGTGGGGGGCCTTTTGGTGGGCGTGATTTTTTTTTTTTGGGGGGGGGGCAGCATTTCATTGTTGGACCCAAGCGGCACAATGTCTTGGGCCAGCCCTAAATAACGTTAAAATTTTTATTAAAAACAAAGGAAAAATTACACTAACTTTTTAAAAATAGTTCCATTCTTATCTCCACGAGCACCGCACTCGTCAGCGTGTGTAGAGACTTGCAATGTAAAACCACCTCTCCTGTCGCCCAGGGGCTCTCTGCACACACTGACAAGCGCGGTGCTCGTGGAGATAAGAACGGAACTATTTTTAAAAAGTGAGTGTAATTTTTCCTTTGTTTTTAATAAAAGTTTTAACGTTATTACACCATGAGGAGTTCCTTTTTGCTTCTTATATTTACATTATGGAGCCCAAATAATTGAAATCCAGCATCTAACTCCATATGACCCAGCCCAGCAGCCTAGCAAATAGACCACTAGGCTCTGGTGAGGAGGCAGAGGACCCCTAGAGGCGGAACTGATTATTACAGAGCAAAGAAACCTTTATGTGCTAAAGTTCTAGCACATCTCAGGGGAGAGGCTAGAGCACTCAAAGGATGGCACTGCATAGGTTAAAAGAGCACGTTTGATTTTTTTCCCATAACACGGCACAAGTACATCAGCTTTATTGAAGGGAACTTACATAATCACCAGAAGAATATCATCACCTGAATATCTATTTTATTTTTAATTAATTTAATTTACAGTCAGGTCCATAAATATTGGGACATCAACACAATTCTAATCTTTTTGGCTCTATACACCACCACAATGGATTTGAAATGAAACAAACAAGATGTGCTTTAATCGTTTTCTGGAAGGTGTGTGTGCCTTGGGCAGCGCGTATCCTTTGATGTTAATATGGTATTCTATGTGCTAGCTGCTGTTGTGGCCCAAATGTTTTTTTTTTTTGGGGAATAATGTGGTAAGTGTGAACGATTTGTGCTTTGTGTTCAGACAGCGCTTGCAATACGTGATCTATTATGGTGTTCTCTATTGCTAATTCAATTATTCATACATTGCTGCATCAATAAAGCATATAATAAACAATAATAATAAACAATAATAATAAAACAGTGATTGCTGCTGTAGCTCAGCAGCGTATCTAGCTTGTGGCTATAGTGGATAAATAAACAAATACACTAAATGAACTTTACAGTGTGATTTCAATGAGAAAACAATTGCAATAGTTATTATAAAAAGCTATTGTAAAAAATATAAAAAATGTATATAATATATA
>BLSH010337864.1:357106-369592 GCA_018402905.1 Glandirana rugosa | reverse complement strand
ACGTTGCTAACGTTCTACTGGACATACGCACAAAGGTTGCTAACGTTCTACTGGACACACGCGTAGCGTTGCTAAAGGTTCTACTGTACATGCGCATAACGTTGCTAACTTTACTGTACATACATAAGAGTAACTTTAGTTCCATGCTACATACGTTTGGACGTTGTTATGTTTAACGGACATTCTTGGAATGGTGATAACAATGCATTTACAATGATATGTAAATGGATGTACTCAAACATTGCTAACTTTCGTTTTATTAGCGTTTACGAATTTTACTAGTGGTCCTCTTTCCATGGAACGTTTATGAACATTCGCTGACTCTCACGACTTTATCGTTGCGAATGGAACTCACTCTCAGTCGCTTACAAGTATTTGCAAGGTACCTTTCTCCTGGTGATCATTTTAAGCATTTGCGATTATTTTGCTTTCAATCGTTACAAACTCATGTAGGTAAATGTATAGTAACATTTACGTAACAATAGTGGTAAGGTTCTTACAGGCAATTTGTATTGTTGCAGGTTTGCATACATCGTACCTTGATTTCAATGAGAATACATACATGTCATTTCAATCGTTGCAATACGCGTACATGTCATCTTGGAAATCGTTGCGATGCGCACACAGGTCATCTTGCAATCGTTGGAAACACGCATACAGGTCATCTTGCAATCGTTGCATACAGGTCATCTTGCAATCATTGCGTACACGCATACAGGTCATCTTGCAATCGTTGCATACAGGTCATCTTGCAATCATTGCGTACACGCATACAGGTCATCTTGCAATCGTTGCATACAGGTCATCTTGCAATCCTTGCAAACACGCATACAGGTCATCTTGCAATCGTTGCATACACGCATACAGGTCATCTTGCAATCGTTGCATACAGGTCATCTTGCAATCCTTGCAAACACGCATACAGGTCATCTTGCAATCATTGCAAATACGCATACAGGTCGTCTTGCAATCGTTGCAAACACGCATACAGGTCATCTTGCAATTGTTGCATACAGGTCATCATCTTGCAATCCTTGCAAACATGTATACAGGTCATCTTGCAATCGTTGCAAATACGCATACAGGCTGTCTTGCAATCCTTGCAAACATGCATACAGGTCATCTTGCAATCGTTGCAAACACGTATACAGGTCATCTTGCAATTGTTGCAAACACGCATACAGGTCATCTTGCAATCATTGCATACAGGTCATCATCTTGCAATCCTTGCAAACACGCATACAGGTCATCTTGCAATCGTTGCAAATACACATACAGGCCGTCTTGCAATCCTTGCAAACATGCATACAGGTCATCTTGCAATCGTTGCAAACACGTATACAGGTCATCTTGCAATTGTTGCAAACATGCATACAGGTCATCTTGCAATCATGGCAAGCACACATACAGGTCATCTTGCAATCGTTGCAAATACGCACATACAGGTCATCTTGCAATCGTTGCAAATACACATATAGGTCATACTGCAATTGTTGCAAATCAAGCACACAGGTCATACTGCAATCATTGCAAATCAAGCACACAGGTCATCTTGCAAGCCTGGTAATACGCATACATGTCATATGGCAATCGTTGCAATCAAACACATAGGTCGTTTTGCAATCGTTGCAATACGCATACATTTCATCCTGCAATCGTTGCAATTTAGCACTGAGGTCATTTCAAATCATTGCAAATACGCACATAGGTCAGCTTGCAATCGTTGCAAGTGCACATTCAGGTTGCAATCGTTGCAAATATGCACTCAGGTCATCTGGCAATTGCAGCACACACATAGGCTATCTTGCATCATTTCAGGTACGCTCACTTATTGCGATTCTTACGTATACTTACGCACACCTTATCAGCAATATTGCATAATCTGGAAAAATCTCATAACATGTCGAAAAAAAAAAAATCATGATGCTTCAGTTGTGTTCACAGATCTTGGTATGGTTCTAAGTGTTAGTTCCATATGTTATGTTTCCATTTCCATAGTGGCTTCAGTTCTACAAGGATCGCTTCATTATTTGCTTAATTCAATTTACCTCAGCGCAGGTAGGTTGGTTATTCAGCCAGTTTTATTCACGGTTATAATACATAGTTGTCAAGGTTTTTGTTTTTCTGTTCAGTAGAGGTGGTCACTCGCATTAACATGGGGATGGGGCAATTACTAGCAGATTAAGACGAACGTTTATAATTGATTTGTACCGTTACAAATCTCCTCATCTGTTCAGTTTACGTTGGGGGATTTGTGATTAATAGTTACATATCTAGGCCTGACACGTCTTCAGGTCATCTAGGTCTGAGTTTTTTTCGTTTTTAATTTGCCTGTCGCGACTCAGGTTCACTCGACCTAAGTTCAATAGGAGACAAGGACATGTCAGTTCACTACATAAGTCGTAAGAGTCGGGCAGTTATGAGGGCTAGGGGGTCATATGTTCTTACATAAAGCATCAGGGCCCCCGGTTAAATCTTAGGTTATGGCGTTAAACCACTGTGGCACTTGTCTATCACGATTATAGACATAATGGGTTGAGACGTTTTGTTTTTTAATTGGCTTGTACAGTGGCAAGTCTCCTCACCTGTTGTTCATACCATATCAAGTAAACAAACAATAAATATTCAATCATAAATGTGTAAACATAATTCCTAAATATTATAATGTATCAACATAGATCTGTCATGCCCCCCATCACAGAAAGGGGAACCACCTTGTTTACATTGGCGGTTCCCTGTTCCGGCTCTCTGGAAGGAGATCGCAGGTCTCCGGCGGACATCGGGTCCGCGCGACCCGCGGGCACGCTCCCGCAGCGTGCGGCGGCACGTGCGCGCCTCTCGCACCCGCGGAAGCGCGCCCAGCACGAGCCAAATGGGAGGATGTCTATAGACATCCTTCCGGCATTTTAGAGCCGCGCTGTAGCCGGCATTCGGCTATGGCGCGGATGCGAGGTGGTTAATTGATTACCAATGTTTGCACTTTAGCCACTGGGTGGCACTGTTTGTTGTTTTTATTCACTGATCTGCACTATGTTGATACATTATAATATTTAGGAATTATGTTTACACATTTATGATTGAATATTTATTCTTTGTTTACTTGATATGAGATTGTGCCCCAGCATATACATCTGTTGAACTTAATGTGTAGTACTTGGGATACTATTTAGGTGGGAGGCTGCACCTCAAATTTTTTATATATTGATTTTTAATTTTAATTTATTCAGCTATTTATATACCACCATCATATAAAAATATTTTTGTTTTTAGTCCTCTATATCTATTCCCTCATAGTAGCGCGGTTGTCTCCCCTTATTACACCTGTTGTTCATACGTCTTCAGCACAAGGTTTCATTTCACTTGTCATTACGATCATTACGAATACACTCACAAGTCTGGCAATCATTCATGCATGCAGGTTCTTGCATCCACGTGCGCACCAAATCCGCAAGTGTTACATTTATTAATCTGGCAAGTACTCACAACGCTTCGGTTGTGTACATCATGGAGTAATGAAAAAAATAAATAAATAATTGATTTGTACCGTTACAAATCTCATCTGTTAAGTTTACGTTGGGGATTTGTGATTTCAGATTCACCATACCTAGGCCTGATACGTCTTCAGGTTTTCTAGGCTGAGTTTTCATTTAATTGCCTGTGGCACCTCAGGTTTACTCGGCCTAGTTAAGTAGGGGAGAAAGGACATGTCAGTTTTATCCATGCATAAGTCGTAAGATTCGGGCATTATGAGGGCTAGGGGAATATACGTACCATTACATAAGGTTAGTTTTAACAAATCAGGGTCCCGGTTATATCTTAGGTCATGGCACTAAACCACTGTGGCACTTGTCTATCACGATTATAGACACTATAATGGGTTGAGACATTTCGTTTTTAATTGGCTTGTACAGTGGCAAGTCTCCTCACCTATTGTTAATACGATACACAGTACGATGGTTTCATTGAGATAATATAAAATAAAAAAATATATATACACACACACTAGGAATAGGGGAGTTTGGGGGTCAGTAGTGTATACATATGTATGGGTTATGATCATGCGGTTTGTTTGATTACTTAGGTTATGTCTCAAGCAGCATACATTAAGGATTCTGCTTCTATTCCTCCTTCACCAGCTAGGGGTTCTGAACGCGGCAGCACGCCTTCGCTGAGAACATGGACAGTCCCCAGACTCATGACGGAGTTGAACCACAGGGGAATTGCTTTTCCAGCCTCAGCTCGGAAAGCGGAGTTGTTTAGATTAATTTTTTCCTTTTAGCGTCCAGTTCCAATGCAGAGCAGGTGACTTTACGGACTGTTGCGTCGTCACTTTCCCAGATACATTCAACGTTGGAACTACTGGCAACATCTTGTCAAGAATTACGAGCTAGGGTGGAGGTTTTGGAAAGCCGACCAGGTCCGGCCCCTGAGGCTCCAGCCATGCCGGGGACATCAGCAGACACAGGGACTTCCGTGGTTCCAGGGCCTGGGCCTATAGCATTTGGTAATGGCATTGGTATTACTTCTGTTACTCCAGCACATTTTATTCCGGCCAACATCAGGAAGGATATTTTAGATGGCAAGGATGTCATTTGGCTTCATTGCTGATAGCAGCCCATGACATCACTCACTGATAACAATTCATATGCTTGTGGCGACGTATCAGTGGTTGTCAAGACCAGAGATCATAGGCTGAATCTGAAGCTTTCCATTCCGGAATTCGTTTTGGCCTTAGTGTATATAGGGACATTATTTGTTCAGTTAACCCCTCAAGGAGGGATGAACTGGATTTATATCTTTATCTGGTGGTAGATCTAGGTCAGAAATATGGGGGAACAGCTTTTTATGACTATCACAGGTCATTTTCCGTTAAGTCTGCAGCTAGTTCTAGGGTAGAGTTGCAGTCCTTACTCGGCATGCTGAATTGTGCTATGAGGGTCATTCCTCAAGGAAGATCCTTCATTTCCTCTGATTCTCTGATCAAGTTGGATTCTATCCGATTTAAGGATGTGGGAGGAGTTCTTGAGGAATTGGAATGGGATAGCAATGTTCTATTCCCGAAGGTTCAAGTTCTTCCCCTCAGGTCTGGTCAGACGCCTCCAAGGGCTATGCAGCAATTTTTGGCCCTCATTGGATAGCAGGGCCATGGCCAGATGAGATTCTGGATACCAAGGTGTGCAGAAACTTCAGCTTAGTTTGAAGTGTATCCTATTGTGGCGGCAGCACAGGTTTGGGGTCATTACCGGGTCGGGAAGACGGTGATTTGTTTCACAGACAACCAGGCAGTTTCAGAGATGGTAAACAAGGGCAGATCCAGATCTTTGCTGATCATGTCTTTTATACGCAGATTGACATGGTTGTCCCTTCAGTTTAATTTCCATATTCAGTGCAGGTTGTAAGTGGTGCTGAAAATACAGCAGCCGATGCGCTATCTAGGTTTAACTATCCATTATTCTTTCAGCAGGTCCCCGATGCCGATATCTGTGCAACTCCGCAATTCACTACTCTTCGGATGGTCTAGATACCCATTTGGTTGATGCGGCTCATTTGATAGATCAGTCTCTTTCGGTTAACACCCGCAAAGCCTATGATATGGCTTGGAGATCTTTCCAGGCATTCCAGCAAAAGTATCCTGGTAGAGATAGTCGAGACATTAGTTTCCTACTTGCTTTTGTTGCTTTTTTCACTCTCAACCCAAATTGTCCTACAGCACCGTCAAACTTATTTGGCCGGGGTTCAGCATTTTTTGTCCTTACAGGTTCCTAACAGACCATCCATTTTCGCTGCCCATCCTATTAAAGCCATTCTGAAGGGAATTCAGAAGAAAAACCCACTAGGGTTAGCAGATTGCCTATTCGGGCCAGATATTCCGAGACATGCTTACGGGATCTCCTTTTGGGTGGTTACAGAGTTTGGTGCTTAAAGCTGCAATATATCTGGCATTTTTACGGTTTCCTCAGGCCAAATGAGTTTACTCGGCCCGGAACCAAATCTATTTTTCTCAAATAAATCAGTTGGTGAGGCACTCAGATTATTTTCAACTGCACTTGATAATATGCAGCGCAGTGGATGGTATCTGGGACGGATATCCGATTCTTCAAGACAGGGAATGCTTGGTGCTTGGTCAACACTTTAGATCAGCTCATGACGTTACTAGAGGACAAACCCAAGAATAGTCCGCTATTGCCATTCCCTGTTGCTCCTTTGTCTACATCAGCGTTTGTTAACTATTGTTGGACTCTGTTTTCTAACCTGGGGTTAAATCCTTAAGCATATTCAGGGCATTCGTTCAGGATAGGCGCTGCCTCTGCGGCTTCTCGGCAAAGGGGGCTGGGTCATGTCATTAAGAGATTAGGGAGATGGAGTTTATCTTGTTTTAATAGTTATATCCCGGATCCCAACGTGGAGATGACTCAGGCTTTCATGCTTTTGATGGACTAATGTGACATGTTGGAACAATTAATCTGTTAAGCAATTTCATCCTACTGTGGTTATTTTTGCCCACTTTTAGGCGTACCGACCACGTGATTAATTATGGCACACTTCAAATCACTTGCTCATCCAGGTAGTTGCTATCTCCTTCATACGTGTCTCATAAGACTCTGAGTACAAATTGGTACCACTCAATGGATTCTGTCTCAACTTGTTAGCAGTATTCTACAATGCACAAATATACTATATTGTTTAGCAATAAATCTACAGTTAAGCAAACACACTAAATAACCTTGACCTATATATATTTCCTCCTGTTCTAGAATAAAGAGTTCTTTGGAGGTAAACCAATACCAAGCAATAGCCGTGAGTATAAGAGTGAGGAAAAGATGGGTAGATGTAATTGCAGTTCTGCTGTCTTGTAATGTCCAAAAAATCTTCTACCGGCAATAAGAATTAGGTACCTATGAATAATGTGTCCTTCTAATCAGTAAGATGAGGCACAAATAGGTGAAATTCTACTGACTTCTTGAACAAGATTAGTCACAACTGCTAAACTGTATTCCAAGAGGCAATAAAGATGTGCTGCAAAGACAGTATGTGTACATTTATGTGTGGGCGCTGAGCCCTCTCACCAGTTCCAATGGACTGTTTGACGATAAGCGATCTGGCGCTCAGTCGATGATGCTGGGAACGCTGGGACCGTTAGTTCCTGTAGACTGCTTGCTCCTGGGAGGTGTAAAGCATCTGCTGTACTCCTTGCAGCTCTCCTGATTGACAGATACGACTGTTGCAGTAGCTGGTACGGCTTCCATCCAGATAGAGATGAGTTTCGGATAGTTCCGTTGTTCGCTCACTGTATTGCTGGAGAGCGAATACTAACTGTATCACCTGCAGATGATTTCAGTCGGCTGGAACGATTTGCTTAGGCCGCAGGCCTAAATCTGGTGGCAGCAGCCCGAAGGGTTCGATCACGCTATCCCAAGAGGCCGTTGTTAGCTCCTCCTTCCCCTTAAATAATCCTCCTACAATGCATTGGGCCAGAAGTCTTCAGTGTAGCACAGCCTGATGGGAAATGGAGTCCTTCTCAGTAAGAGTCTGTTGACTATTTCCTTGTTCCGCACTACAACTCCCACAAAGCATCATCCTGGCTGAAATTAAAGTATTTTCCAAAAGCAAGCACTATAGGGAGCTCCCATGTTAAGCAATGAACACGCATGTTGCATTCAGGATTTCTGTGATCGTTTAGACAGGAGGCTTCCCTCCTCTGTTTATGTTGTCTTTTTTATGTTTTCCATGTGCCAGTCCTAGCCTCTGAGTGGGCAGTCTAGGTGCCTCTGACATTGTTGTATGTTTTAATGTTATTTCTACAATAGAAATGATGGAATAAAAAAAAGGGTGTAGCACTGTATATAGCACTACATGTTATGTCATACTGTGTTAAACACTGCACTACACTAACGCACTACACTATACTCACACTATACTGACACACTACACTAAAATTACACTAAACTCAGGGCTGGACTGGCCTACCAGGATACTGGGAAATTTCCCGGTAGGCCGGCAAGGCCGCCTGCCCTGGGGCCGCTTTGAGGGCAGCAACGCCCGTAAAAAATATGGCTGAGGGCCCGGGCCGGCATGTTAACTGTGCATGAGCAGCTGGCGCTCAGGAAGCCTGTACAGGCTCTGCCATTTTTGTGCAGGCGGGCGCATGCACAATCAATGACGTAATGGTGCCAGACTGCATCATTTTCAAATGTAAGGCAGCAGTGGCACTCGTCTCTTTGAGGTCTCTAACCACCTCCTGTTATTGCTCTCCTGTACCGTGTCCACAGCCTCTGACATGACCTCCGGTACCATGTCTGCAGCCTCTGACATCTCCTGAACCATGTCTGCAGCCTCTGCATCTCCTGTACCATGTCTGCAGCCTCTGACATGTCCTCCTGTACCATGTCTGCAGCCTCTGACATGTCCTCCTGTACCATGTCTGCAGCCGCAGACATGTCCTCCTGTACCATGTCCGCCGCCTCTGGCATCTCCTGTACCATGTCCGCAGCCTCTGACATCTCCTCCTGTACCATGTCCATAGCCTCTGACATGTCCTTCTGTACCATGTCCACAGCCTCTGCATCTCCTGTACCATGTCTGCAGCCTCTGATATCTCCTGTACCATGACTACAGCCTCTGACATCTCCTGTACCATGTCTTCAGCCGCTGACATGTCCTCCTGTACCATGTCCGCAGCCTCTGACATGCCCTCCTGCACAATGTCCGTGACCTCTGACATGTCCTCCTTTGACACGTAGTCCTGTACCATGTCTGCACAGCCTGTGGCCACCTCCTGTACCATATCTGCATAGTCTATGACCACCTCCTGTACCATGGCTGCACTTTTACTGCTTTTAGCTGGAATTTGCTTATATATATACATTGTGCTTATAAGTTTACATACCCTGTCAGAATTTATGATTTCTTGGCCATTTTTCAGAGAATATGAATGATACCATGTCCGCAGCCTCTGACATGTCCTCCTATACCATGTCTTGCAATACGCCAAAAAGCGCAGAGACAAGCCTCAAACCTTCTGGCACAAAGTAATTTGGAGTGATGAGTCCAAAATTTGGCCACAACCATAAACGTTACATTTGGAGAGGAGTCAACAAGGCCTGTGAAACACAGAGGTAGATTGCTGATGCTTTGGGGATGTGTGAACTACAAAGGCACAGGGAATTTGGTCAAAATTGATGGCAAGATGAATGCAGTATGTTATCTAAAAATACTGGAGGAACATTTGCATTCATCAGCCAGGAAGCTGCGCATGAGACGTATTTGGACATTCCAACATGACAATAATCCAAAACACAAGGCCAAGTCGACCTGTCATTGGCTACAGCAGAATAAAGTGAAGGTTCTGGAGTGGCCATCTCAGTCTCCTGACCTCAATATCATTGAGCCACTCTGGGGAGATCTCAAACGTGCAGTTCATGCAAGACAACCCAAGAATTTCCAGGAACTGGAGAAGATAAAGAGCCTCACCCACAAATATCACAAAAGACTGCAAGCTGTCCTTGATGTTAAAGGGGCAATACATGGTATTAAGAACTGGGGTATGTAAACTTTTGATCAGGGTCATTTGGGTAGTTTCTGTTGTCATTATGATTTAAAAAGAGTAAACACAGTTGATTGATGATAAATGGCTTCAGCCAAACACTAACCATAATTGAAAGAAATGTTTTTTGTGTTATCATTCATATTCTCTGAAAAATGGCCAATAAATCATAAATTCTGCCACAACTATATATAAAGTCCTATGTGCTTTCATATCTGTCTTATCTATATATCGTATGCTCTTCAAATGTGATTTATAATGCATGGTTTTCCCTTTTATGAACAAGAAAATAATGACGTTGTGCTGTTGGGCTGGTATAATAATGGTATGGGGCTGGTATGAAATTATTTCCAGGGCTGGTTTTTATTCATAGTCTGGCCCTGACTCTACTGAAACACTACACTATACTCACACTATACTGACACACTATACTTACACTACACTATACTGACACAATTTACTAACACTACACTAACACTCTACACTTAGAGTCACAAAAAGGAAAGACACTAACTCGCTAGTCGCAAACAGAGTCCTGCTCTGTCTATCGTCACTCCAACAACACACTGCAAAAGCTTCCTGTGGGAAGGAACCTTTTATAGTGTTGGGTGGGAATATGAGCACTGAGTCGTGATTAGACAAAGTCATCATCACTTTGTCCAATTAGGGCTCTGACAGTGCTCTGCGCCCTATTTGGCAAAGGCTTCATCCAACTAGGGCCCTAGAATGCACTGTACAGCATGCAGGGTATTGTGGGGCTCTCGGCAGGCAAACATCCCGCCGAACCCCCTGCAAATTCAGGTGTTCTCGGAGCGGGCGAACAGTCGATGTTTGGACTGCACTTTTGCTCAGCCCAAACTGTTTGGCCAACAATAATCTGGGGACCACCCACCCCTGGGGAAGATCAGGGAGGAAGAGGAGTCTATGGGGGGGGGTTTACTAAAACTGGTGCACACAGAATCTGTTCATAGTAACCAATCAGCTTCTAGGTTTTACTGTCAACATTTAATTGAACAAGCTGAAGTTAGGAGCTGATTGGCTACCATGAACAGCTAAACCATATTCAGTGTGCTTAGGTTTTAGTAAATCCTCTCCTATGTGTCACATGAAAGACACATATTATATTAAAAGATGACACAGGACACCTCTGGATTTCTGACACAATAAGGCCTGCCTCATTTTCATGGCTGGAGGACATCCAGCATCATCAAGGTCTTACCTCCTCATCATTACTGTCCATGGTATACCCCCTTCAGTCATTGGACTTTAGTTATTTCAGGTATGGAGGCTCAGCATCAAATGTGGGTAATCAGCATAGGGTGTCCTGCATGTAAATACAGCTTGCCTAGAAACAACCACTCCTCCAGACTGACACCCATCCATCAAGGCATCTTGATATTTGCATAACTCCCCCCGGAAGCAAGCCCACTGCTTTCATCAGGACTTGGGGCTCTTGAGTGGAGTACGGTGGCAGAATGCTGTGATGTTTTCTGGTACAAACATTTTTATTGTAAAAAAGTTCAACAATATAGTAACCATTCACCCACGCAGGGGTACAACAAAACAAACATAACTTCTAGACATTGGCTGGAGAAAACATGTTAGCAGTTAATTTTTAAAAGAAAGACCACTGAGCGTCCTGAGGGCATAAGCCGCAGGTCCACTTATGTTATCTAGGCTCGAGGGCCGATGGAGGGGGTCCTTGGATCAGGAGCACTAGACTCGGTGGAAAGAAACACAGGGAGACTGACCTAATGGTGTAACCACAAGTCAACAAAAATTCCCTAGGTCCAAGGACATAGGGTCACACAAAAATGAGAAGAGACCAGCGGCGGGCAAGTGTCCCGTCTGACGTCAAAAGGAAGGAAGCAGAAGAATCAGAGAAGAGAAAGGAAAGAGGAAGGAGAGAGGGGTGAGGAAGAAGGGGAGTGGGGGAGGAGTCCCGTGAGTTGGGGGAATTACATAGCTGATTTAAACCAAATAAAGCTGCGCTTGTGAAAAGGGCATAGAACAAAGGTGACAAAAAATATTAATAATAATAAGTGTAGAAGGTATCCGTAGGATATGAAGACAAAAAGGTGATGAGATGAAACAACTTATATAATCCCAATCACATATAAATACAAGTAACAGTAACTGAACCAGAATCCAAATGTGAAAAGCAAAAAGTGTAAGGAAATGTCCTTATTCAATCCTCCAAAGAAGTGAATCAGCATGCATCACAAAGTCCAACAGTGAACAGTGAACGAGACCTCCACCACGGATGGTTGTGCCCTTACCGGATCACTTGGACCTCTTGTTATAGGAGGTCAGACACACATGTGTGGATTAGGCCTCCACAAGGCCACTCCGATCCTTAATTCACGGGACACCCGGTCTAATCAGTTGGATCCTCCCCTATCCTAGGTGGGGGGTATTAGAGGCTGCTCCCAAGGATACGTAATCAATGGAGATGTTGCACAACGCAAATCCAAATAATTCCACTCCAAGGAAGTCACGATAACCAAAAGAGAAATGGGCCAAATAGTGTTATATCGTTTAAAAAGACCAATTTATTAAAAAATATATAATAAACTCACATGTATCCGGATAAATAACAGCTGAATAGAACATAAAAACAACCAGCGGTGGTAGTGAGACAGCTCTCCGCCCGATCGATTTCGTCTCTACAGGACGTCTTCCGGGGCACGGAGGCTGTCTCCTCTCACCGCTTTACATATACTTCACAAAATTTGATTGGGCCAATCACATCTTCCGTTGGGGGGATAAGTCCCTCCAACCTATTCATCATGTAAGTCTTAAAATCCAGCTGAGCTGGCATACTGACCTTGTCTCAGGGAGTCTACAGATTGTAGGGCACAAGGGGGTGCACGTGGGGGAACACGGGATGTTAGACATCTGAGGGACTCTGTTCCAGTCATACGGTCGAGTCGACCTAAAAT
>BLSH010337864.1:306815-326270 GCA_018402905.1 Glandirana rugosa | reverse complement strand
TTGCGCTAATTCATGCCGCAATAGGTGTTGGTATTTCAGAATCAGTATCTTTCTGCTATGCAATTATGACTTTTTCCATATCTTTATTTGAACAAAAAACAGTGATCCTTCTGTGGGTAATCCTTTTGGTGTATAAATAAAAAGTGACTTCCGTGCTTATTCAAGGTAGTAAGGTGACTTCCACGCGTTCTCTCCCGTATGTTCCCACACTTACCAGATGTTTCATACCCCTGCAGGGGTACACGCCTTGGTAAATGGGGTCTTTTGGTCCTCCTTGTTGGGTCCTGGTATGTTTCTCCTGTGGTTGTGTCCTTAATCAAGATGCCTGTATACTGGACTCTTCCCTCAGTATCCGGCTCAAAAATGTGGATCAGATAAAAATAAAGGAAAGAAAAGGACGGGGATCCTTGATGGTGAACTACGTTTCAAACAATGGGGTTTATTGGATAAAAACAAACACAATAAAAACTTCCAAAGCGAAAGTGTAGTGATTGCTATAAGGCAGTCACTGCATATAGTAGCTGGCTGGCTGAGCAGGAATCGCCTGCTTGAGGAAGGTGGGAGCTCCTTCCTTCCTCCTAGCTGTGCGTTCCACAGCGCTGAACTTCAAAACCGGAAGTGAAGCAAAAACCGGAAATGACGTAATGAACGTGACCACGTGGCTCGGGAGTGCAGGATGGCACGAGGGTCGACTGGGTCGCTGGTGGTGGTAGGAAGTCCGTTGGAGCACTCATGCAACTGAAGCGTGGTAGAACGGGCTGGCAGTGCGGTACAGAAGGAACAGGCTTGTGGATAGTCGAGGCCAGGCAGGGTCATTAACAGGCAGGCAGCAGAAGTACACTGGGATCAGGCAGGAGAGTGGTCGTAGGCGAGCTGGGAGTCGGTGCAGGTGGAGATCAGACAAAGTCGGGGCAGGCTGGGTCACAGGAACAGATTACAGGTTATGGGTCTCACAGGAAACAACTCACACGCTTTAGATCAGAGAGCACTTGCTGCAGGGTGCACTCAGCCTAAATAGAGCCATTTGGCACAGTTTACGGTGCGCAAATGAGCACAGGCGCTCGCAAAAGCGCAAACATGCGTCCTTTTAGCACGGGTCTTCCTCTAACATTGCCCCCCCCCCCAAGGGGCAGCCTCCGTTACCCAGCCGGGCCTTCAGATCTGGATGAGTCCTCCAAAATGCCTGGATAAGTTCCTTGGCATGGATGTGCCTTTCAGGTTCCCAGGAGCTTTTTTCTGGTCCGTACCCCTTCCACTTGACCAGGTACTGAATCAAGCCCCCTCTTCTTCTGCAGTCGAGGATGGCCTCGACTTCGTACTCCTCCTCTCCATCCACAAGAACCAGTTCGGGTGGAGCCGTGTTCCTTCCTGGAAACTGATCTCTTGTTACGTGTTTAAGCAGGGTGACATGGAATACTGGGTGTACTCGAAGCGAAGAGGGGAGGTTCAGCTCGTACGCCACTCTATTGACTTTTCTCTTGACTGGGAAGGGCCCCATGAATTTAGGCCCTAGTTTCCTTGAGGGGCAAGAAAGCTTCAGATTCTTGGTGGAAAGCCAGACTTGGTCGCGAGCTGCAGGTCCAGCTCCCCCTGCTTCCCTCTATCAAAAGCTCGTTTGTTGTCTGGGACAGAGTTTCCTGGAGGAGCTTGTTATTCTCTTCGAGAAAACTGGTGATGCCCTGTATGGCAGGTATGGTGCTTTCAGGCACCACGTTGGGAAGGAAGGAGGGATGGTAGCCGAGGTTTGCTCAGAATGGTGACTGGTTGGTGGCAGAATGAGCAGAATTGTTGTAGGCGTACTCGGCTACTGGCAGCAGGGAGACCCAATCGTCCTGGGCAAACGACGAGTAGCAGCGCAGATACTGCTCCAGGGTCTGATTCATTCTCTCTGTCTGACCGTTGGTTTGGGGATGGTAGGTGGAGAAGGCCAATTCAATTCCTAAAGTTGAACACTTCCAGACCCTGGATGTGAATTGTACCCCTCGGTCCGACACAATGTTGGTAGGTAGGCCATAGAGGTGGACAATTTCTCTAATGAAAGTCTCTGCCCTCTGGATTGCCAAGGGTGTACCCTTCATGGGAATAAAATGTGCCATCTTTGTAAGGCGGTCGACAACTACAAGGATGATCGTGAACCCTTCAGAAGGGGGTAATTCTACTATAAAATCCATGGAGAGTTGCGACCATGGGCGTTCAGGGATAGCAAGTGGATTCAGAAGCCCCCATGCCTTGCCTGTTGACCTTGTTGCTTGCATAGGTGGGGCAGGCTTTCACATATTCCCTGCAGTCCTTGTCGGACGATGTCCACCAGAACGACCTTGAGAGCAAGTCTGCAGTCTTTGCGACCACCAAAATGTCCTGCCAGTTTGTGGTCGTGGCACAGTTCCAGAACTGCCAGACGCTGCTCCTCAGGGACGAAGATCTTCGTACCAAACCACCACAGCCCGTCTTGAAGGGCCAGCCTGGGACCCGGCAACAGATCGCCTGATCCGAGATAAGAGATCCTCTTGGATCAACAGGAAATTCCGTGCAGGGAGGATTGTATCAGGTGGAGGAGAGTCCCCTGGTTCCAGGAACATCCGTGACAGGGTGTCCAGTTTCACGTTTTTAGACTCAGGCCTATAGGTGATATGGAGCTGGAAGCGTGAGAAAAAGAGAGCCCATCGGGCCTGATGGGGCTTGAGTCTCTTGGTGGTGCACAGATACTCCAAGTTTTTGTGGTCAGTAAAAATTAGGACTGGGTGCAAGGCTCCTTCCAGCAGATACCGCCATTCTTGTAGAGCGGACTTTATGGCGAGGAGCTCCCTATCCCCCACATCATAGTTTCTTTCCGGGGGAGTGAGCTTCTGGGAGTAGAAGGCAATTGGGTGCAGTGCGGCTTTTGGCGCCTGCCTTTGAGAGAGGCCCGCTCCAACTGCCGTCTCGGAGGCGTCCACCACCAGTATGTAGGGTAGAGCAGGGTCTGGGTGTTTCAGGACCGGAGCGGAAGTGAAGAGCTGCTTGAGTCCTTGGAATGCTGCTTGGGCTTCAGGTGTCCAATGGAAGCGGAAGTAATGTTTTGTCAGTTGGGTTATGGGGGTGATCACAGCAGAGAACCCCTTAACAAACTTCCGATAAAAATTTGCGAAACAGACAAAACGTTGCACCGCTTTCTTGTCGGTTGGTGCCGGCCAGTCCACTATGGCGGAGACCTTCTGGGGGTCCATTGTGATACCTGAGACTGAGAGGATGAACCCCAGGAAGGAAATGCTGGAGCATTCTAATGCGCACTTCTCCACCTTGGCATAGAGACCATGCTGGCGAAGGCGGCTCAGTACGCTCTTTGCATGGTTTCGGTGCTCCTCCAGGGAAGGGGAGAAGATGAGTATGTCGTCTAAGTACACCACCACAAACAAGTCAAGGAAGTCCCGGAAGATGTCGTTAACTAGGTGTTGAAATGTGGCTGGTGCATTGCATAGTCCAAACGGCATGACAAGGTATTCATAGTTGCCGAACCGGGTTCGGAAGGCCATTTTCCATTCATCCCCTTCCCTGATCCGAATGAGGTTATAGGCACCTCGAAGGTCCAGCTTGGAGAAAACGGTGGCAGAACCGAACCTCTGAAATAACTCCAGGACTAACGGGAGAGGGTACCGGTTCTTGACTGTGATTTTATTAAGGTCTCTGTAGTCGATACAGGGTCTCGGGGACTTTTCTTTTTTTCCACAAAGAATATCCCGGCCCCGGCAGGAGATGTGGAGGGCCGGATGAATCCCTTCTCCAGGATTTCACCCAGGTAGGATTTGAGGGCTGCTAATTCCTTCTCGGAAAGCGGATAGATTCTGCCGAACGGTACCTCCGTGCCAGGGAGTAACTCTATGGGGCAGTCAAAGGGACGGTGTGGAGGCAGGGCATCCGCCCCTTTCTTGCTGAACACATCAAGTCATGGTATACTGTGAAGGTGAACTCCTGAATCCGGGTCGGAGTCCAGGCAGGATGCAGCTAAGGAGGGTCCAGGAGGTGGTGGAAAGCAGTGGTTGAGTTGAACTGAACGTTGCCAGTGACCCAGTTGATGTGAGGGCAGTGTGCCCGAAGCCAGGGAAGCCCGAGGATGACCGGGAATAGAGGGGACACAATGGCGTCAAATAACAAGAGTTCAGAATGACCATCTGACGTTCGGATCGAGAGAGGGACAGTCTTGTGGGTCACGGACCCGGATTTGATGGGGGACCCGTCGTCCAAATGAAGGGTCATCTGGTGAGCCTTGGGCCTGAGAGATATTTGATGCAGAGCTGCAAAATTCAGGTCCATGAAGCAGCCACAGGCTCCAGAGTCTATAATGGCCAGGACTGGCACATCCCCACCGGGCAGCTGCAGAACAATGGCGACTACCACATGCGTCTTGGAATCCGGCATGGATAGTATCTCCCCTTGGGAGATTGGGGAGCCCTTGCCCGACTTGACCGCAATACAGGCACAGGCCGTAGGACAGACGTCTCTGCCTTTCTTCGGGGGAAAGAGCTGGGCGTCATGGACCGATCGGCCGGGGTACAGAAGAGTGCTCGGAGAAGGAGGAGTACGTGGGGGTCGATCTGGATGGCCAACGTCCAGGGCCAGAGGTTTGCCACACGAGCCAACTTGTCTTTGAGTGGCTCGGACAGCCCCAGCCGGAACTGGAACCAGAGGGCCGCGTCATTCCATGCGGTGACACAGTGGCCCAGCTGGAGCGCATGGAGCGCGACTTCTGCTGTGGCGGCTTGGTGCGGGTCCTCGTATAGTCGGCCCATAGCCTGGAAGAACCGTGTCAGGTCTGTGGTTTCGGGAGCCTTTTGCTCTAGAAGACGGTGAGCCCAGGCCTGGGGCCCATCCCGGAGGAGTGAAATCACCAGTCCCACTTTAGTGTTCTCCTGAGAGAAGCTGCGGGGTTGCAGGGTAAAGAAAAGTTCACAGGATATGTGGAAAGCACGAAATTTCTTCCAATCCCCCAAAAACCGTTCGGGCAAGGGCACCTCTGGCTCCATGGGTGCAGGGATGATGGCGTACTGAGGGAGCTACTGGATTTGGTTTTCCAGCCGGAGGTAGCCAGCTTGCAGGTCTCTCACAACTTGGGTAAGGCTGGTCAAATGCTCACACAGTTCATTCGTAGGGGAGGGCCTCTGCGTAAACTCGGTCATGGCTGTCTGATACTGTCACGTACCTGGTGAACGAGTCTGACTTATGCAGTAGGCAACCTCCCTTACTACCCTGACTCGAGAACCCCTGGTAGAGCAGACAGGTGGCTTGGGAGTGCAGGATGGCAAGAGGGTCGGACTGGGTCACTGGTGGTGGTAGGAAGTCCGTTGGAGCACTCGTGCAACTGAAGCGTGGTCGTACAGGCTGGGTCATGAACGAGCTGGCAGTGCGGTACAGAAGGAGCAGGCTTGTGGATAGTCAGGTCTAGGCAGGGTCGTTGACAGGCAGGCAGCAGAAGTACACTGGGATCAGGCAGGAGAGTGGTCGTGGGCAAGCCGGAGGTCGGTGCAGGCGGAGATCAGGCAAAGGCTGGGTCACAGGAACAGATAACAGATTACAGGTCTCACAGGAAACAACTCACACACTGTAGATCAGACAGCACTTGCTGCAGGGTGCACTCAGCCTAAATTTCCGGCAATGATTCAATCTGGTCACTAGTAGCACTGACTAGCACCTGGCTGGCAGTCCTCATGACTCCAGAGGCCTATAACTTTCACACTGCAGGGAGGGACAGGGTCCCTGTCTCTCCCTGTAAAATGTACAGGCCTCAGGAGGACTGCCAGCCAGGTGCTAGTCAGTGCTACTAGTGACCAGATTGAATCATGTTTTTTTTTTAATTTGCAGACCTTCCAGGGCCCAGCCAGCCCCAGCCCTCCCAGGCAGGCCAGACCACCACACCCAGTCCAGGCCCTGTCCCTCCCAGGCTCCCTGTGAAATCTACAAGCCTCACTGGCACCATGAAAAATAAAATTACTTTGCTTGCCTGGCAGTAGCGCTGCTCGCTTGAGTCACTCCAACACAGTCTCCTCCTCAGGAATGGACTCGAGTCAGGTAGGCTCAGTAACACCTTGTCCTCCGGGCGGCTCCGCTCCTCTGTCTTGCTGCAGTGAGTCCGTGACTTCTTCTTCCCGCCGCGAGTGACCGTCCCCGAGCGCTGCCCGCACACAGGTCTCTGAGTCTCTCTCCTCTCCGCCGACTCCAAGGCACGTACCATTCGACCAGTCCCTCCCTCCCCTAGATCACTCCGCAGCCCGCACGAGGATAAGTGGGTGGCGCCACACTCCCTGGCTGTCTTCCTACGGCCTAGGAGGAGTCGGGGGACGCATGATGATGATAGTTACAAAAAAAAAAAAAAAGTGATGTGTAAAAAAAAAAAAGGCAGCGGCGGACACCGCAGGCAGCCCTGTCGGACACCTTGCCGATCCCTGGGGTGGGGTGACTTGCCCTGGACATCTAGTCTTACAGATACAACCAGCCCTTTGAGGGCAACCCTAATGCTGATGTGGCCTGCAATGAAATGCAGTTTGACACCCCTGGTATAGAGTCATACAGCAGCACACAGCTATTCATGTCAGTGACGGGCTGTACACTGCACCTGGGCTGCAATCACACTGAATGGGCTGAGGCACCTGTGCAAAATCCCTGGCCTGATGGCCTGGGTGGATGGAGGATGTTTGGATGGATGGAGGGAGTAGATGGATGGAACAAGAGATGGTTGTTTGGATGGATGGAGGCTGATTGCATGGATGGAGGGAGGGATGATTGGATAGATGGATAATGGAGGGATGGTTGGAGGGATGGATGGAGAGAGAGATGGATAGAGGGATGGATGGAGGGAGGGATGGTTGGATGATGGAGGGAGGGATGGTTGGATGGATGGAGGGATGGTTGGAAGGATGGGGGGAGGGATGGAGAGTTGGATGGATGGTTGGATGGAGGGATGGTTGGATAGAGGGAGGGATGGTTAAATAGAGGGAGGTAGGGATGGATGGAGGGATGGAAGGAGGGATGGATGGAGGGATGGAAGGAGGGATGGAGGGAGGAATGGATGGAAGGAGGGATGGATAGGGGGATAGAGGGAGGGAGGGATGGATGGAGAGAGAAATGGATGGAGGGAGGGATGCATGGATGGAAAGGAGGGATGGATAGAGGGATGGATGGAGAGAAATGGACGGAAGGAGGGAGGGAAGGATAGAATTCAGACATCTTGTCGTTGTGCTGCTCTTCTAACTTTCTGTATCACACACTGTGAAAACAGCTTCTTCTGCCTCATTGCTGGCAGAAGCTGTTTCTTTAGACTCACAGGCTCACTGCAGAGGCTGAGAAATGATCCGTCTGCCTTTTGTAATCCATCCTCCATAGCAGGCTGTGTTCTCTCTACTCCTCTCCTGTCCCCCTCCTATCAATCTGCTATCTAAACAGACCCCTGATGTCTTCGTTTTCAGACAGAGAAAGGGACTGAGGACAGAGATTCCCCATTCCCTTTCTCTGCAGCCAAGCAGCAGGAAGAATCTGCACAGCACAGGGCGATTAGGGTGTGCCCAGGCACACCTGGCACACCCTGTGCACATGCCTATGGCCTAATGTCAGGGATTTGCTGTCTTAATCACATGGCTATAACATTTTTACAATACATTATATGCATTGCTGCTAAAGCTAACAAAAAAGCATGTTTTTTTTAAACTTAAATTAATTAGATTTGGAGTGTTGCTGTTGCATGTAAGCCAAACTAATTGTGAAAAAAAAAAAAATTCCATGGCCAAATATGCACTGCCAATATATGCTGTGTCTGTGAATATAGTAATGTTCCATAACACTATGTACAGCTTTTAGGCATCACCCAAGCACATTGTTTAAAGGATTTGTGTACTTTCAATGTTGCCCTTGAAGACAAACAAAAAGAACCTCTTCACAGTATTTAGGAAAAAAAATGATTGCATTGGTACATTTCCACCATGACAGCGCCCAAATTCCCATTCCTCTTGGCAGTAGTCAATTTGCCCTAAAAATGGCCAGAATAACATGATTTACCCCCCCCCCCCATAGACTTTCTCTCAATTATGTGCGGTTTCCCCAAATTTCAAACAAGCTTCACAGAATCCTTGGCATCTCAAACCTGGACAGATTCACCCCAACTGGCAATAAGCTCAGTGTTGTGAACCTCTGCGCTGTGTATATGGATTTAAATATTGCAAAACTATCAAAATGAACAAATATGTGGGTTGCTGTAACCCTGAAGTAATAATAAGAAGAATAATAAAGTCCAGAGAAATAAAGTCGATTCTTCAAGCATGCTGTATGTCAACCACCTTCTTCTGCTTAGACGATATTCATGTGTGACATTTAACATTATTCAAAGGTATCGTGTGTACAGAGAAGTTGGTCCAACAAGTTGTATTGTGCAAAACACGAATGCTCAGAAGTCAGGAATGGCCGGGCGTTAATTACATGCACCTGAACTTTCTCTTTATACGTTCATAACACGCCACTACGTTCAGCTTGGTCGTACGATCGTGTAGTGCATGTCAGTATGCGAGATACAACAGCCAACATATGATTTGGTCCGTTCGGTCGTACAACCGTCGAACCGTGTGTACGAGGCTAAACAGTATGCGTTAAAAGCAGGGGATTGGTTACACACATTATAGATGGAGGCAATGGATTACTTTGTGCATATTGCTATAAATTACTAGACAATTTATATATATATTATTAATATACAACAATGTCCCAAGGATCCTCCTATCACAAAAGAAATCCTTAAAACAGCCTAAAAAATGCTGGTGGTATGAATAAACCTAAGTTAAGGCATCGACGGACACTCTGTGATCTAGGTTAATAAATAATGAACAAACAACTGTGAGTGATAATACATTAAAAAAAGGTGGAATACCACAGTGGAGCGAGGTATGTGCAAAGCAACAAATTAGTCAAAGTACAAATTTCTACAAAATAGTGCCACCAAAGTCCATAGACATCTACAGTATGTGCAAAACCGCAAATGGCTGTATTAGCCTTCAAATAGTGAAACAATATTGTATAGTCTTTTAAGTGCAAAAATTTCTAGTAGTGTTTCCTATCTTCAGACCAACATCTCTTTAATAAATCCATCTCCGACTGTGAGACACATACACCCAAAAAACTGCTTTGTAAGTCAGTGCTGCTTACCAGAAGGACCTCTTTAATAAAAAAAGCAGGCCATACTGCGCTTATGCAAGATTCTGCTTGCTGAGTATTGGAGACGTTCTTTTGGATATGTCCTCCTCCGCAAGCCCGTGTATGGGGTATGTGAAAAAGAACAGAGGAACCACATAGTGTAATGCAGTTTATTAAAACAATAAAAATATTACAAATATTACTTAATACTAGAAAGCTTACATTTGTGAGTGTCTGACTCGGCACTAAGGATCTCTCACGGTGTGGCTGGAGCCGTGCTGTTCCTCCGCCTCTCGATGGGAGCTCAGCGTGCGTTCCACCACCGTGTGCTGTAAGCCGTAAGCTGTAAGAAGCGCCTTGATGTACGTTTCGTATTGATACGTCATCAGGAAGCGTCAGGAAGCAATATGATACGCAATTCTTGGTCACGTGCCTGGCTTACCGCACACGGTGGTGGAATGCGCGCTGAGCTTCCATCGAGAGCCACGGCTTCCAGCCACAACGTGAGAGATCCTTAATGCCAAGTCAGGCGCTCACAAATGTAAGCGGCTAATTTATAATATTTTTACTGTTTTCAAAGCAAAAGATGAACCGGCACTCTTGGGGATCAGATAGTAAGGTGCTTTTATTCCATCGTGGCAACGGCAATCAACAGCTAACGCGTTTCGGCGGTAATAATGCGCCTTGTTCACAGCTGTATTGCCACCGAAATGCGTTAGCTGTTGATTGCCATTGCCACGATGGAATAAAAACACCTTACTATCTGATCCCCAAGAGTGCCGGCTCATCTTTTGCTTTGATTTTGCTAACCTATTGGAATGTATGGAGGACATTCGTGAAGCCTGAGCACCTGGGGGAGATGCAGTAGCTGATTGTCTAAATCCAAGCTCCACTGATCAGAGCGGTGTCTCCTGTGCGTTAGTGATTTTTAATGTTTTAATAAACTGGATTACACTATTTGGTTCCTCTGTTCTTTTTCACATACCCCATACACGGGCTTGCGGAGGAGGACATATCCAAAAGAAAGTCTCCAATACTGAGCAAGCAGAAGCTTGAATAAGCGCATTATGACCTGCTTTTTTTATTAAAGAGGTCATATCCTTCTGGTAAGTAGCACTGACTTACAAAGCAGTTTTTTGGGTGTATATGTCTCACAGTCGGAGATGGATTTATTAAAGAGATGTTGGTCTGAAGATATGAAGCACTACTAGTCATTTTTGCACTTAAAGGACTATACGATATTGTTTCACTATTTGAAGGCTAATACAGCCATTTGCGGTTTTTGCATATATATATATGTCTATGGACTTTTGTGGCACTATTTTGTAGCAATTTGCGCTTTATTTTTTATTCAACAATTTGACTAATTTGTTGCTTTGCACATACCTCACTCCTTTGTGGTATTCCACCTTTTTATGTATTATCACTCACAGTTGTTTGTTCATTATTAATTAACCTAGCTCACTGAGTGTCCGTCAATGCCTTAACTTAGGTTTATTCATACCACCAGCATTTTTTTTAGGTTGTTTTAAGGATCTCTTTAGTGATAGGGGGATCCTTGGGACATTGTTATACATTAATAATATATATATGAATTGTCTAGTAATTTATAACAATATGCACTTTATTAGCTGATTGGCTAACGAGGATTTGCACATGATTAATTGTTGTTGGTGGTTTTTAATTTGATTTATTATACACCCATTACTAGTGCCCCCCATACCACATCACTTATCATCTAATGCAATTATATTACCTTAGCCAGGGGTGCAGCTTTTTTTTCTGATTATCTTTTAGTTGGTACTCAATGCTTAATTGATTTTAATACATTAGATTTAGGCTGCACAACCCTACTTTACATTATAATCCCAACTGGCAATAGACATTAGACTGTTAAATGAGTCCAATACTTGCTCCAACCACATTCGTTCTTCCCATTGGCTGCTATGCACTGTACTGATGTACAAGCTTTTGCAGAAGAAAGTATTTTACACACCAAGCAGGAATGTAGAATGCTTGCAGCAGGTGGGGAGCAGGGATATACCAGCTTTTCAAAAGTCAGGCTACGTATATTTAAGCTTCATTTAGAGGTGACCTATTGGCAGGGTCACTTTATGATGTCAATTCCTTTGTAATTTTCAGTTTTATAAGATGGCATGTATCTGGAGCTCCAATAAAAAGCCAAGCCAAAATGTTGTTATGCCCTGTGCCAGCACAGATGAGATTTATAAATTATATTTCTTTAAGATAATAACATAGTAGTTTAAGGAAGTTCCACTCTTTATTGTTGAGTTACACCCTATAAATACTACCTTTTATTTTTATTTTTTTAATTTGGATGCCACGTTGCAACTTGAGACTAACAAAAATTAGTAATATACAAGGCCAATATCTTCTAGTTTATAAGTATACTTACCATCACAGTTTGTAACCCTTATGGGTCTGAAGTTTTTGATAATTTCCACACCCACTCTCGACCTACAAGAAATAGCTGAAGTTACTTTAAAATGCATAGCTAGCAGAACGATCTAAAAGAAAAAAAAAATTAGATTTAGTTTAGAGAACAGCCTTTCTCAACCAGTTTACTCCAGAAGAACCCCTAAAATAATTTGCAGGTCTTGGGTAACCTTTACTAAAATTGGTTCTTCGGAGGTCATCAGAAGAATTCCCCCTACATTAGTGGTCAGTAGGAAGAATGCAACAATTACAGCGATGGACAGAATTCCACCTTTAAAGACAGCTAAAAAGATCATTGGGGCCATGCTGTTGGTTCCGCCGAATGACCCTGCCTTCTAGATTGTAAGCTCTAATGAGCAGGGCCCTCTGATTCCTCCTATTTTGAATTGAATTGCAACTGTACTGTCTGCCTTAATGCTGTAAAGTGCTGCACAATCTGTTGGTGCTATACAAATCTTGTATAATAATAGAAAAAGTGATAATAATAGCTTTATTGGTCAGTAGGAAGAATGCAACCCTTACAGTGGTGGGTAGAATTCCACCATTAAAGACTGCTAAAAAGATCATTAGGGTCATGCTGCTAGCTCTACCAAGTGGTGTTGGACCTGGAATTATGCAGGCAAATGGGAAGTCAATCAGCCACAGTCCAAGGAAGCCGTAGCAACCTTTGGAAGAACCCTAGGGCTCCACAAAACTCTGGTTGAGAATGGCTGTTCTAGAAAAATTTTAAAAATCTGAAGCTCCAATAAAACAAAATTTTCCTTGCTTGACCTTAGGTTTATTATAGAAAAGGTAATATATTTTTACAATACATCTATGCTCAACCAAGTAGAATAGAGTGGTTTGATTTTAATGAAGCAGTCTCTCACTGCTTAGGGATGTGTAGAACTTCACTTTTTAAATCTCAAAAGAAGGTGCTCTAGCACTGTGCTGTGTCTCGAGTCTTGGAATACTCATTATGTGTAAACATTTGACTTAAAAAAGTGGCTGTAATCCTCTATTCACTCTTTAGCAGTGGGAATAGGCAGGATTGGGAATGATTGAGCGGGTCTTAGTGTAAATGATGGGATTTCAGTTATGAAGGAGTTTAGGGCTGCCTTTAGTGATAAAATGAAGAACAGACAGTCACACACCTAAGCTAAGCTCTCCTCACCTCCTTCAGGGGCTGCTGATGCCAGTGGTCCTTGTAGACATCATTTTGCTCATCATAAAACCATACTGTCTGACAACCAGCAGAGACAGACTGCTGTCTTTGATGACATTGCAGAAAAAGTAAACTAAGACCAATTTGCTTGGCTTATGACCAAAAAGACAGACAGCAAGAACTCTCCAATCCGCAAAGAGCACAAGTTATTGTGATTGAATAGCTATAGATCTGACTCAGCAGTGGGTGTCTTGGACCTCTGTAGAGAGACCACTGCTACCACACTGAGAGTCCAGATTGCTTTTGCGCCAGGCTTTGTTTTAATGGACTTGGAATGTATTTAGCAAATATAAACTTAAAAGAAAAGTAAGGGGATGGCAAAAAGCAAAAATTCATGTTCACCTCGGTGGATGCAGCATTGGTTTGATGCTGCGTCTATCCCCCGCTGCCTCTAAGTCCAAGAACTGAGCTATTAAAGACCACTGATCACTTACTTCTCAATCTCCAGTGACCAGGGAGCCGGATTCAGTCACCGGCTCTGTACTCTGCCCCTTCAGCGCTCACTGGAGTGCTGGGCTGTGAAGGGTGCAGGAGCAGATGGCTCAGTCTCCCAATGACTCACTGACAGGCTGAGCCAGTTGCCAGTCTAGGCATCTGGGTGGATTTTGAAAAATGGGTCACAGGAGTGGAAAATGAAGTACACTCCTGTGACCCACATGAGTTGGCCCTACTCCTTTAAAGTTGAAATAGATTTTAACAGTACCCTTCAGTACCAAAAACACCTTATTTTAAATATTTTAAGTATATACCCATATGTTGTAGTATATGTAGTGCCCCCCGGTAAGTGGGAGCTAGTGTGGATATATTTTTGGTAGGTGAGGAAAATTTAATCAGGCTTGACTGGTGTGCATGCCTGGTTGTTTTTGTTTCTGGGCTGGGAGTGGCTCATGTAGTATTGAGTGATTCACAGATGAGATCACCAGGACCTCCCACTTATTTCTAGAAACTGGTGGAAGGTTTCTGGACAGAGAGCTGGGAGAGAGGAGTAGCCATCTGGAGTATTCTAAGCAGCCCTGACCAATCCCCAACCTGTATTGGCAGGGGGTAGGCCTCCTTAAATACTCTGAGTCAGCCCAATCTGGGAGGAGTTTGGGTGGAAGAGAGAGCTGGAAGGTAGCTGAGGTTGTGGAGGCCTCAACCGGGGAGGGAGCCCACAGTCTGGGGGGTGGCCTTGAGGCCTGGCCTCAGGTGCAGCCAGGAGGAGAGGGAGATCCTAAAGCAGCACAAGGGAGCAGAAGAGCAACAGACAGTGCTACTGATGAAGCTCGGCAAGGAGTCCACTGGGTGGTCGGTGAGTGGCACACACCCTGGGAATCTGTAGTGTAGTGGATTTGGGTGAGAGACAATCTGGGAAGGATGCAGAAGTCAGTAAGGGACTGTGGTGTCATGGAGGCAGTGAAGAAGGCAAAGGCAGCTGGAGTGGCTGACAGGTCCTGGAGCAGGAGGATGGGCTGGGAGTAGTAGTTCATCAGGCCAGCTAGCACAGCAGTGTACCTGCACACTAGGGGATCAACTGTCCCTACCTGTAATGGGTGGTTCTGAGGCCCTGCGCACAGCATGGCAGGCCTCACCATGTGCTAGTCAGGCTGGAGGAATGGAGAAGGCCTAGTGAATTTCCTTTTGGACCTGGAACAAGTAATGTGCAGGAGAGAGGAACCAGAGTTTAGAGAAGCAAGTGAAGTTCAGGAGGAAGAAGTGTAACTGGAGCAAGTGAAGTGCTGGAGGACAAGATGAGGTGTATATAGTGGTCCTGTGTAAATTTGCAACCAATTCTATGGGCATCCCATAACATCCCTAATCCCCATCCAAGTTCAATCCCCTAATAAAACAAAACAAAGTACCAGCCTGTTCTGTGACTTCGGGTGCGGTATGGATGTGATTGAGGGCAGTGTGAGCAGGTGGACCACAACGCACAGCCAACCCTAAGGGGGCCATTGGCTACACATACATATATATATATATAAACAGTATATTCTAGCTATTACCCATTGTTCTCTTTAGTTGGAGCAAACATATGACCATAAACAATTCCCATGGGGAATTCATCATACATGAACTGGGTCTTTTACTTGGTTGAAAATGATCTTCTATTTCTAGAATTATCTACATATTTAGTGAATAAATCCAATATACAGTTGTCTGTGTGGTATTTATCTTGTTTGCTGTATATTATACCATTCAAACATTGGTTTCTCTTCAGGCTTCAAATATGACACATGGGGGTCCAAGGCTTTCATGTCTCTTAAACAGTCACAAGGTAAGTTAGGAGGTTTTTGGCAGTAGAAGACCTCTTCATAGAGTTCATCTTTATAGTTACAAATCTCTCCAGTTGAATTCAGTTGAAAGCCACATGTAGAGAAAGCCGCTTGACCTAGGTAGACATATCTCCCCTGGAAACCAAGAACTCCCAAACTTGAATGTCTTGACCTCCAGAGGGCTGTAATACCCTCACTTGGGTGCCATAACAAAATGGAGACATTCATTTGACCTTCCCAATATAAAGGAAAGTGAACATGGTAAGACCCATTGTTCAAGTCTTCCACCTTTCCTGATACAGAAGCTCCAGGCTCTATAGAAAACAGTGTAGGTCTTAAAAAATCTCCTCCATAGGACTTACTGTTGTTCAAATAATCATACATGTCCACTTGGAAGATAACGTCTTCCCCAGTGCAGTATCGATTTCTGTGATTCACTAAAAATACTTTGCTGTTTTGCGCACTGGTGGTTTTGTTAAAATGAGTGAATGTCACATTGGGGATAAGACTTTGAATTTTGCGAAAGACGCCATCAATCTGAATTTGCAGTTGACTTGTGTTTGGTGGATGTTCTGGGATTATCTCCTTCTCTGGAACATTTCCCACCGTACCTCTGAAAGAGTGCTGTAAAGGAAATAAAAAAAGATTTAGTGTTTATTCCTGCCAATCTTTAAATACTGTAATATTAAAAAAAAATTGTAGCTGACTCAAGTTTCAGTCCTAGCTAAACACCTTGTGGGTGGGTGCAGCGTGGTGTTGCAGCAATAACACACACTCAGTCCAAGTGTAATTAGTAGAACTTGTATTGTAGTAAAAGCAAAAAATTCACAACAAGCTCAGTGGGAGAAGGCCCAACTGGAACAGCCGAATCAGCCGAACTGACAGCATCTGTCTGGAGGGGCAGAATGCAGTCTGGCCATTCATACCCATACGGGAAGAGGTCCAAGGAGATTGTGAGCCCTAAGCTTTCCTGTCTTGTCTAGAACTTTTTCCTGCTGCTAATACTGTCACTGACAGATGGGTGACCTGTTACTACCCTACCCACACATGAATGCATGCCAAACCCAGGTACCAGGGTTTTAAATAGACACTGCCACACCCAAGATGGCCACCAGAGTCACATGGGTGGCCAGCATCCAATCAGATCACTGCCCCAGTGACTCAGGAAACCATAGAGGAACCATGTTCCTCATGATTTCCTCTCCCTCTGCATTGCCTCTGCGGTTGAGATCCAACTGCAGTGGAGAAAACAGACTGCACCTGTCTACAACTTGCTACACAGATACAGCAGCTGTTTAAACAGAGTTAGAATTTTATTTTCTGTTATTTATCTTCTAGTTAGACAGATAAAGAAGATTTGTGCTGCCATCAGGTGGTAAAATGACTGGTAACATGGCTGTCGAACCAGCAAAAGTCATTAATGGATGTAGAAGTCACATTGGTTATCAAGGACCCTGCTGTCTGATGGACAGTGTAGACAGCCGGCCTTCTTTAAAGACCTCTTTGATCTTTTCAGAATATACATTTTTGCTGTATGTCTTTATCCATTACGTGTTGTTCAGGTTTTATAACAAACAACACCGCTCCAGGATACTCCAAACCTGCAGTGGATCAATCTGGCTTAATCGCTAGTGTAGGTGCTGGCTGATGAGACGTTCAAACAGCTGATGAAGAAAGAAGTGGGATAGCTGCACACTACAAAACCCAATTCCAAATGCTTTATTCATGAAGGATGATACAGCATAAAATGAACTACTGGTCCCAGCTGACGCGTTTCGCACCCTGCAGTCAGTGCTTACTCATAGCTTGACCAGAATTGAATAAAAGATGCATATAAATACACTCACATATGGATGCTTAGTGAAATAATTGGATAATTGAACAATTGGTATCGACTGAGACAACAGGGCTGACGAGAAACAAAACAACCCTGAGATGGCCATAAAACCTGATCTAAACAAAAACAATACAATACAATATAAACACATATATCAAAATAAACCAAATAATAATGATCATGTAACCATCACATACATATCTATAATAGACTCAAAAGAGGCCAGGATATATTGTATCTGTCGCCATTGCAGCTGCAGTCCATGCACCTTTCACCTGCTCGGACGCTCACCTTTACTTGTGGACGATTTATGTTGGCTATACTAAAAGTTTTTTCTTTCGGCTAATCACTCCAATCCCTCCACATGGCTGAGGGTGATACAGCGCCGCCCGTTCCGGGCACGAACTTCAGCAGAACCTTGACCGCCCTATCGGATAATCCCTGGAGATCGGGACAGCAAGATGTTCCATCGGGCGGAACGCAGGACAGTGATGTGTCCATAAAAGTTTTGTTCCGCCGTCTGGAGATTGACATGGCCAAGGAGATCCGAGCCTTTTGGGATATTAAAACCTTAAAAGAGTATATTGGTTTAAACCGGATCCTCAGTGGCCTCCGCATAAAGAAATTTCCCACATTTGAGCTAAACAATGAAGGTTTTAAAAAACGGTGAACTGATACACTCTCCTCATGCTCTATCAAACGCATGCAAATTATTGTGGATTCCAGGTCTGAGGAGCTTAATAAGTTACAGTTGGAAATTTCCACTTTGCAAGAGGATTTATCACCGCTGCAACAACACAAAGATTTTGTGAATCTGGACTCCCGTCTGAGTACATCCTTGGACAAATTGGAGAGAGATGTCATTTCAGGTAAGAGTGATAAAACTGCCAGGGATCGTATGGATTATGAGAATGGTGAAGTCTATACCTGGAAGAGACCGACTTTTGCGGGCAACCGACGGAGACCATCTGGTAAGAAGAGGGTTAGCTTTTCTGACTCTGAATCTCATCCTTTTAATTCCACCATGGCTACTTCTGCTTCTAACTCTTCTCCAGAGTCTCTTACTAGACAGCCCGGGGCCCTATCCATCAAATCTACCCAGGATTTAAACAAGGGGACACATAGTTTCCAAAAGAGGAAGAAAAAGAAAAATCACACAAAAAAACAAGGAGAGCAGGAACCAAGCACAAACGATACAAACCGGGACCGATACCCATTGAGGGATCGGACCCGAAAATGATCTATAATGTCATCAATGTTTCAAGTAAATGTTTGGACACATCTGAGATAAGTTTATTATCTAAGGGTTTGAATTTTTGCCCAGACAGACATTTTGATTTATTTGGAACTATCTTGGATGTGAACAAGTTTGTTTGCTCTCTAACCCTTAGGAAACATTTCTACAGTGCACCCAATGTGTCTCAGTCCAATCGTCAGGATGCTTCTGGTGTGGAAATTGATCCAGGTGAGTCAGGCCCTGTTGGGTCTACACCAAGTTTTGCAGATTTATGTGCAGAGTGTGACCTTGAGGATTTGGCAGCTGAGTCCTGTCCTCCCCCGGTGGAGCTTCTCGGAGATCATTCAGGCATCCCATTTCGGTTGAGGTCAGATTATTATCCGGTTAGCTCCAGGGGGAAGGACATGGACTTATATCAGCGCCTTGTCGAACGGGACCTGACTCGTCTGGCTCGCCAGGCTCAAGTACCACCCAAAGTAGCAAACCTTACCCCCCCTGAAAAAAGCAGCGTTAAATAAGCTCAGTGAGGAACACACTATTGTCATTAAGAATTCTGACAAAGGTGGGTCGGTGGTAGTCTTGGACACTAGAGTCATATAGCAGTGAGGCGAGGCGTCAGCTGAGTGATACAACAACCTATGCTTTGTTAAAAGGGGACCCCACTAGTAGTTTTAAAAAAGAATTAGGGCTATTATTGGATAATATTGTTACAACGGTCTTTTTCACAAAAGAGGAGAGAGATATGCTTATTCCTGAGTGTCCTATTATACCAATATTCCACCATTTGCCAAAGGTCCACAAAGGTCTTAACTAGAGTTGAGCGAACCTCTGGAAGTTCGGGTTCTGCTGGTCCGTCCGAACTTCGGGACAAAGTCCGGGTCCGGGTCCGGACGGAACCCGAACGATCGCATGGACAACGAACCCCATTGAAATCAATGGGGACCCGAACTTTTAGGCACAAAAATGGCTGTAACAAAGTCCTGGAAAGCCCTAGAGGGCTGCAAAAGGAAGTAAAATGGGGGTAAGGGTAGGGCAAGTGCCCTACAAAAAAATGGGGACAGGGAAATAACTTTAAATATTTTAAAAAAAATAAAAACATAAAAAAAGCAAAAATGGAGGTGAATGTGGATCATCTTCAAACTGTGTCTGAAAAGTATTAATTAACGGTAGAAGCCATATAACTGTTCTAAAATCATCTTCAAACTAGGCAAGTGCCCTACAAATAAATGGGGATAGGGAAAATAAATTAAAATCAAGTAAAAATTTTCAAGCCCAGGGGTAACTAAAGTTACCCCAAGCAACAGGTACGCTAGCAAGC
>BLSH010337864.1:269666-286915 GCA_018402905.1 Glandirana rugosa | reverse complement strand
ATCTTCACAGCATAGACAATTGCCTTCAGATGACCCCAAAGAAAAAAGTCTAAGGGGGTCAGATCGGGAGACCTTGGGGGCCATTCAACTGGCCCACGATGACCAATCCAGTTGAATGGCCCCCAAGGTCTCCCGATCTGACCCCCTTAGACTTTTATCTTTGGGGTCATCTGAAGGCAATTGTCTATGCTGTGAAGATACGAGATGGCAGAGACTAGGAGCCCATGCACTTCTGGGACTCTGAGAAGGGTTTTAGCAGCACTAACATGGTCACTCAGGGGGTTAAAGTGCAGACAGTCACTAAGATCCCATTTCTAGGCCTCTGCTCACTGTGTCTCCAGATACTTGGATACCTCCTGTCCAATATTGGCAAGACACTGTACCATGAATCTCCAGGTCGGAACCTCAGTACTTGGCTCTGAACTGCTTCCAGGAAAATAGGCCCCCCAGCTCCTCCTGAGCTGGGACCTCAGTGAACTCTCTGCAATAGGCCCCCGAACTCTAGCATAGCTGAGACCTCAGTTGATTCACTGCAGGTTTCAGCTGACTTGCCTAGAATGGCAGCAATGCTTCCAGGCTGGCATCTTCCCCTCTAGGACAATACCCTGCTTCACCAGGCCTCAGATTATTTATGGGCTTCCCATAAATTTTCAAGCTCTCTGTCTACCTCCTCCAGCCCACTACATTCTAGAACCTATTAGAAGGCCAGGAGAAGTAGTTGAGCCTGCAGTCTGTGAGACCCAGAACAGCCAACGACAATCACACTCTGCTTAGCTGACTACAGAGAAGCCAACAAGACTACATGTACCTTAAGCTCTCTAGTAACCTAATCTGCAAAGGTGTTACATAACCTACATTGCTAAAAATAATGGCCTGGGATATTAGCATTGGGCAGTTAAGGGGAGGGACAGATCTTTAAGGAAGGTGGTGTTTTACTTAAAGTGGTAATTGAAGGGTTACATTTAAGGAGTATCATGAAAACTGATGAATTTTCCCTAGTAAGAGACAAGACACTGCTACTTCTCCTTTTAGTGACAAGGCCCAGCTACTTCCATAAAAATAACAAACATGTCTATACTAACCTGCTCTGTGTAATGGTTTTGCAGAGAGCAGCCCCAATCCTCTTCTTCTGGGGTCCCCCGCCGGCGCTTCAGGCCCCTCATCTTCATCAGGGGCCCCAATGAAAAGCTGCTCCCCATTGGGGCTAGCTCTTAGGTCCCACTGCTGCATCTATTGAGGCAGACAGTGGGACTCGGCCCCGCCGCCCGTTCCCCGTGTCACAGTTTTTGATTGACAATCTGTCCAATGAGGAGAGCGACAGTGGCTGGATTGGCTGCACTCTTGCACATCGCTGCATTGGATCGGGCTCAGGTAAGAAAAAGAGGGGGTCTGGGGGGCAGCTACAGCACAGAAGATTTTTCATCTAAATGCATAGAATGCACTAAGGTGAAAAACCTTAAGGCTTTACAACCACTTTAATACTGCTTTAACAGATTGATTTATTCATTATCTTGTTGAAACCCTTGATAACATAAAAATATAGCGCTCCCCTTTTTGGGGGGTGTCTACATTTTGTGTCATTCACATTTCTTTCAGACATGATCTAAGACCCAGTAATTAACACATGAACTGGCTAGGAGTAAGTAATAATTGGTTCATTTTAAATTACCTGCATTGTTGTCCAGTGCCAGAGGAAGCCCAGGAACATAATAAAGCCTAAAATAAGCAGTCTAAACTTTCGGTTGAGCATTCTGTTGAGCAATAAAGGCAACCTGATAAAGGAAGGAATAAATATTTTTAGGCTTTTTTAGGACCAAAATTTATAGAGTTAGGAGTGCATATAATACTTAGGAGCCTTGTTCCGGCAGCTTACACATGTATTTGCAAATGTGTGCACACTAAAGCCCTGTCTTTAACATGAACAGTTAGACAGAACAATTTGGCTTGTTGCAGGCTGTTTGGTAAGTTGAGCTGGGAATTTTTGTATTTCTTTTTAGTTTGACATGCGTCGCCCTTCTATGTGCTTCCTTGCTGTTAAGGCCAGTTATGGGCTGGGCAGTTGTCATTTGTTTGTGTTATTTAAAGGACCAGTGAATTTAAAGAGAAAAGCTTTGCCTTAATCCCTAATAAAAAAAAAAGCTGCATACAATTTAAGAGAGATGAATATCTCCTTTATCTTGGTTTCACCAGTCTATTACTGTTTAGAAGAGATTCAACAATTAAATATTTTTTATTTAATTTTCAAGTGGTTGTCATCCTTGGTCTACATTTCAGAGCATTTGTCTATCCTTAGCCAATCTGTATCCAGTGTTGAGCTATGGTCAGTTATTATACCTGACAATACTTTATATCAAAGAATACGGAATGTTAATATAGAGACATAGTCAACACTTCTACAGCTAAGTGTGTGTAAACCAGTGGCGGCTGGTGGTATATTTTTTTTGGGGTGGAGGGGTGGCAAACAATCCAGATCGGTCGGTCAGCAGCCCCACACTTACCCCATCTAGAGTGCGGGAAGCCCTTCCTCCAGGCGGCGGATGGTGTCTCCTCCTCGTGCTTCGCGGTGGCTTGCCTGGCGTCTCCTCCCTCCTCCTCCTCCTCAGAGGCCAATAGGATCGCTTCTCCTCTTGGCAAATCAGGTGGCGGGTCTCAGGACTCATTTCCTGATTGGCTGGGAGGAGAATCAGGAAGGCAAAACCAAATATTAATTCACTATTGTTACACAACTGCGTGGGCTCGGGCGCACTGCTCTATGCCCCGAGCCCACCCTTTTTTGAAGCAAATTAGTCTCTGGCTCTAATCACGTGCTTCTAAAAAAAAAAAAACATTGGAATCCATGTGTCCGGCGCCCTGCATGATTAGGGGGCCAGACACACCTGCATTACAGGCCGCCACTGGTGTAAACCCAATTACTAACATTTTCAACAAAGCTAAAACTGTGGCTTTCATTATGATAATCATGGTGGTGCTAAAATGCTGTTATTGTTACCAACTAAAGCAAAATAAGTAAAAACACAGCTTTTTAAAATATTTTATTGAATCAGCTCCGGTATCTTCTCCCCTCTCTTCTTTCTTCGGCTCTTTTGCGGGGTCTTCTGTCTTCTGAGGGGTCTTCTGCGGGGTTTGCTGCTCTTTTGCCACTGTCTCCCCAGCTAGCTTCTCCCGCTTCTTCTTATTCTTCTTCTTCTCCTCCTTCTTCTTCTGGAGATGTTGACTCGTTGCTCTCTTCCACTCGAATGCCGGGTTGTGCTGCGCGGTTGCCTTATATTGGCATGGGACGGGGCCACACAATGACGTCATCATGAGCGTGGGGCTCATGATGACGTCATTGTGAGGCCCCGCCCCATGCCAATATAAGGCAACCGTGCAGCACGGACCCGGCATTCGAGTGGAAGAGAGCGATGAGTCAACATCTCCAGAAAAAGAAGCAGGAGAAGAAGAAGAAGAAGCGGGAGAAGCTAGCCGGGGAGACAGCGGCAAAAGAGCAGAAGACCCCTCAGAAGACAGAAGACCCTGCAAAAGAGCCGAAGAAAGAAGAGAGGGGAGAAGATGCCAGAGCTGATTCAATAAAATATTTTAAACAGCTGTGTTTTTTTTGTACAACTTTTTTCCCCCCAGGTAAATGGGTAGGGGTACGATGTACCCCATACTCATTTACATAGGGTGGGGCTGCCGGCATCTGGGGGCCCCCTTATTAAAGGGGGCTTCCAGATTCCGATAAGCCCCCGCCCGCAGACCCCAACAACTAATGGCCAGGGTTGTCGGGAAGAGGCTCTTGTCCCCAGCAACATGGGGACAAGGTGCTTTGGGGTGGGGGGTACAGAGACCCCCTGCCCCAAAGCACCCATACTCCCCATGTTGAGGGCATGTGGCCTGGTGCGGTCCAGGAGGGGGGGTGCTCGCTCGTCCCCACCCCTTTCCTGGCCGGCCAGTCTACGTGCTCGGATAAGGGTCTGGTATGGATTTTGGGGGGACCCCCATGCCGTTTTTTCGGCGTGGGGGTTCCTCTTAAAATCCATGTCAGATCGAAGAGCCTGGTATGCTCTTGGGGGCCGGGAACCTCACAAAAATTTTTTGCGGGGGTCCCTTTTAAGACCCATAGCACACAAGCCGCGCCGCAAGTCGGATCACCGTGATCCGACTTCTGGTGCGGCTTCTATTCAAATCAATGGGCTACCATAGGGAACCATTGATTTTGAATAGAACGCCTGACGAGGCTTAACGCTGTGTATACAACGTTAAGCAACGTTATTGAGCATTTTGCCGGCTCGGCGTCAAAAACGCCATGACGCTGCAGCTTCAGAACGCACTGGTCCCGCATTCTAGCTACAGCTCACTAACGCCGACGCCCTCTACTGCTCAAAAACGTCAGCGTTTTTATAGGGCCATTGAATAACATGGAGAGCTGCAAAAAACACCCAAAAACGTGGCATTACAAAACTCCCGTGTGTATGAGGCCTTAAACGTGTTTACAGTAATGTTATATCTAACCAGGTGTGCCAGAGGGGCTGAGGCCATTCTTGGAGTTGAGGCACAGAACAGAGAAGCCAAAATCATCAAGCGGCTCCTTCGGGGGGGTGGCGCTACATATATATATATATATATATATATATAGAATATATTCTTAGATCAATAGTCCATTGTTTAAATATAGTAATGATGACAATCCATAAAAGCAATTCCTTATTATGTGCAGTAAAGTAAAGTAAAATGTGCTCTATCCATGCAGGATAACAGATAATGTCACTCGTGCTCCCCTTCAAAACCGCACTCACGATATGTATGTGACCCCTTATTTCTAGGTGGGTCAGAAAGCACTGTTTGTGTTGGGAGCATGCACCCAAAACATGGGATGCCCTCACACTAGGCTATTAAAGGTCAGCTTCTCTGTTACAAATCCTACTTGCTGCACTGAAGGCCAACTCTTACACATGTAGGAGGGCAGGCTAGTACCTCAATTTCCTACTGGAATTTATGGATATAATTGTTTGTAAGTATTATAGCTGCAGCCTTGCCATCCCTACCCATGTTTGCTTGACCAGGGCAAGGACAGCTCTATGGAGAAATAAAGAAATAAATAATTAAAAAAAAAGGAAATGATAAAAAATGTTTATCTGTAAAAAATGTTAAAAACATACTCTACAGTTAGCACAGAGGGTACATTATCCATATTTAGGGTTGCCATCTGTACGGGTTTGACCTGGACAGTCCGTGTTTTGCAACTTGTGTCCAGATTTCTGTCCACCTGAAACCCGGACATAACACACCTCCAGTCCGGTCAGGTAAATCTCTCCCAGTGCAGTGAGGGAACTCAGT
Source organism: Glandirana rugosa (assembly GCA_018402905.1). Taxonomy (NCBI): domain Eukaryota; kingdom Metazoa; phylum Chordata; class Amphibia; order Anura; family Ranidae; genus Glandirana; species Glandirana rugosa. The sequence continues at coordinate 281,599 of BLSH010337864.1, read as the reverse complement.
GGGGTAGCCTCAAAAATTTCTGTCTGCTCCATCTTGCTCTTATTGTTCTGTGTGCTCTCTGCTCTGCCTTCTCCCCACCGGTGCCTGCCACGACCCCCCCCGCCCCGACCGAATGATCTGCTTTGCAGTCATTGTTTGCTAGGGCCGCTGGTGTCCTCGCAACTGATGATGCCATTGTACAGCCCACATGAGATTTTCTGCATCACCTCCTGGCTCCGCCCCCTAACTCCAGTCAGCTCCCAGCCTCCCACGCCCTCACTTGCTTGCAGTGGCAGTAGCAGTGGCTGCAGAATCCCACTCGCTGGTAAGGAGTTAAATAATCTTATAGAAGAGGGCAGGGGGTGCTGTTATAGGGGGGTCTCTCTCTAATGGAGGTCTCTAAAGATGGGGGGCACTGATATTAGAGCTCTGTGAGCTAATGGGAGTCTCTAATGGGGGGTGTTGACTGCTGATCTAATGCTGACCAACCATTAGATCAGCAGTCAGCACCCCCCATTAGAGACCCCCATTTTATCAGAGTTACCTTATATTAGCACACCCCCCCTTCAGACCCTCATTAGACCAGAGTCCCTTTATATTTGCATCCCCCCTTACAGACCCCCCCCCCCCAGTTGATCAGAAGCCCCTTATATCAGACCCCCCTTAGAGACCAACGGTTGGTCTCTATGTTAGCAGGGTATTGAAATCATGTGCTGGAAGCTTCTTGTTTGCAGCAATAGCTTTGCTTTTATAGAGGATTAGCAGAACATATCTTACAGCAAGTCTTTTTCATTCAACAGGAAACAGGAACTACCCACAAACAATGGCATATTTAGATACAGAGTGTGCTTCCTCTCATATAATAGAATACATTTACTATACACTATAATACTACAGCACCACCTGCTGCATAGAAAGGTATAATGCATACAGTATATAGTCAGATTATAAAGCAACTTTGCTGTTACTCTTCCAAGACCCCTTCTCAACAGCATGTGCTTTGTCAAATTACATTCAGCTTCTTCTGGAAATAACTATGACATTCCTTTAACAAAGGCTTGGTGAGTGCATTAGCATCTGTAGTATTGAATGTCAATAACACCTTGCATTTGATTGTCCCTCAGTAGGTGATGCTTGATTTCGATATGTTTGGTCCTAGGATTGACCCTGATTGTGTAAGCCTTATACATCCCTGGTTGTCTTCAAAAATGGTAATTAGTTTTGACATGTCTATCCCAATGTCCACAAAAAGTTGACAAATCCATTTAGCTTCTTGACGTGTGTGTGCTGCTGTAATGTACCCTGCTTCAGTTGAAGATAGAGCAACAGCTGCTCGCTTTCGACTAGACCAACTTATGGTTCCTTCCCCATAATGGAAGATGATTTGTGTTTGTGTATGCTGGGGAGGGGCAGGGCTGTGGTTGGCTGCTGGACTTTAGCCCTGCCCACTGGATCCAGGAAGAGAGCTGGAGCTGCAATGAGTACCATGATGAGTCCAGAAAGGGAGAAAACAGGGGTCAGAACTATTAGAATTCGGATTGGTCGAAAAACAATTGAATTAAATTCTGTAAGACGAATAGCTGGGGGCTAAGCAGCGGACGGGAAGCCGGCTGCCCGTGTCCTTAACAACCGATAACTCAGCTTCCCCACTGACAGATGAATGTAAAGAAAATAATGCAAATATAAAAATGTAAAAAAAAATGGTGTGGGTGGGAACCCCACTTTAAAATGGATGTAAACCCGAAAAAAAATGTAATTAATAATTCTGCCTGATAGAGTATAGCATGTTATGTCATCTGTGCCTAGTCTTGCCACAAAGAGTTAATCCAACTGTGAGTAATGAGCTTACCTTTTTTCTGGAAGAGAAAGTCCCACTAACAGGGAAATACAGAGCCCCTTGCTCTGTGAGTGACAAGCAATTTGCTTATCTCCTTCACACAGCAGAGACGTTTTACACTCCCCCCTCCCTCCCTCCTCAATGTCTCAGTATAGAGGTGGGTGGGGAGGCTTGTGACATCACAACCCCACCCACCAAACTCCAGCAAACACAGACACCCACTGATTTCAGAGTTTTACAGAGCTGCTAGTGCTTACAGGAACGACATTTGCAAGGTAGGGATAGATGCAGGAGGCTTGCATGTACATATACATTAATACCATGTCATTAGTTTATACTGGGTGGGTGGTGGGTTTACATCCACTTTAAGTCAAACAATAAAAGTGAAAAGTTCCTTTAACTATAGTGCCTTGGGGGTTCCCTTAGTTTGCCTGTAAAGTGGCACATCTGTACCATGTATAGAACCTGCTGCTACAAAAATTACATTTATAAAGAAAAAAAAATAATGAAATGACATTTAAATTGTCTCACAGTTGCAATTGCCAGCGAGGCTATTAAAAAAAAAAAAGAAAAAAAACACGTGGGGTCCCCCCCCCCAGTCCATACCATGCCCTTCAAGTCTGGTATAGATTTTAAGGGTAACCCTATGCCAAACTTTAACAAAAAAAATGGTGTGAGGTCCCCCCAAAATCCATAACAGGCCCTTATCCGAGCATGCAGCCCCAACAGGTCAGGAAAGGAGGGGGGAGTGAGCACCCCCCTCCTGAACCGTTCCTGGCCACTTGCCCTCAACATGGGGGGGTGGGTGCTTTGGGGCAGGGGGGGTTCTGACCCCCCCCACTCCAAAGCACCTTGTCCCCATGTTTTTTTTTTTTTAAATCAAGTAAAGTTTTATTGAACAACAGATTGATCCAATACACCTCCAAAACACGTAGATAACAGTTTACAGGAAAACATAGAGTACATAATGAAGCCAATACTTCTCATCACCAATGCAGATAAGACTTAAAAATGTCCTTATAGGGATAGCAACCTGTCATCCCATCTCCCCCATCTCACCGGCTTATGCATATATTAGTCCAGCAGCCCCTACTGTCCATATCGTGTTAGTGTCAAGCTTACTCCCTCCAGTGGCACCTGTCTCCCTGTGCTCTTTAACCGCTAGGGCATTGCATTAACCTCCTTTTTACTAGTTCCCTGGGGGAGAGTCCTGGCACATCCAACCATGAGGACCAGAGTTTTTTGTATTTATTTGGGCACCCTCTATGTTGGTAAATATACTTTTCCAGAAGAAGCATATTTCCCATGTGGGTCAACCACATCTTGACTGAGGTGGGAGAGGTAGATTCCCAGTTTAATAGGATTATTTTCTGAGCCTGAAATAGGGCCCTCGAAAAGGCTATCCTAGTTATCTCTTTAGGGATCACTTCCTCCAGGACACCCAGTATGCACCCCACCGGATCCAGGGGCACATTGGTTTGAAAAACAGTGTTGAGGGTAGATAACACCTGTGTCCAATAACGGTGAACCTTGTCTCCATGTTGATGGGGACAAAGGCCTCATCCCCACAACCATGGCCGGTGGTTGTGGGGGTCTGCAGGCAGGGGGCTTATTGGAATCTGTAAGCCCCCTTTAATAAGGGGCCCCCTAGATCATGCCCCCCCATGTGAATGTGTATGGGGTACATAGTACCCCTACTTAATCACCAAAAAAAGAGTCAAAAAGTAATGATAACACTGAGACAGTTTTTGACAATTCTTTTATGAAAAAATAAAAAACAGTGTTCCCCGATGTAAATCCATCGCCAATCACGCCACCCGCCACACCCGAAAAAGAACAAAGAAAATAGATCTCACCAACATGGAGGCCGTCTGCCTTCTAAAGGCTCCTCCGTTTGACAGTTCTTTTATAGGGAAGGGTGGGGCCAACTGGGGACGTCAATAGGGGCACCACCCCCTTGTTGCATCACCGACCCAGCATGCATGGTCTGTGACGTCGCAAGGGGGTCAGTACCACCAGGTGACGTCGACAGGTGGCCCTAGCCTTCTGCAGCCTGCAGTAGGCAGATGGCCTCCATGTTGGCAGGAATGTTTTTTTTGCGTGATTGACAGTGGATTTACATTGGGGGACACTGTTTTTAATTAAAACTGTCTCTGTTTTTTTATTACTTTTTGGAACTTATTTGGTGAATGGGTAGGGGTACTATGTAACCGATACTAATTCACATGGGGGGAGGCCAGGATCTGGGGGTCCCCTTGTTAAAGGAGGCTTCCAGGTTACAATAAGCCCCCTGCCCGCAGATCCCCACAACCACTGGCCACAGTTGTGGGGATGAGGCCCCCCTTTCCTGACCTGCCATGCTGCATGCTCAGATAAGGGTCTGTTGTGGATTTTTGGGGGGCCCCATGCCGTTTTCTTTTTAACTTTGGCATGGGGTTCCCCTTAAAATCCATATTAGACCCGAAGGGCCTGGTATGAACTTGGGAGGGGACCCCACACCGTTTTTTTAAAAACATTTTTCTATTGGCGGCATTCTTTTCTTTACATTCATCTGTCAGTGGGGAAGCCTGCTGACAGATGATGAGTCATCGATTGTTAAGGACGCAGGCGGCCTTAACAACCAGCTATTCTTCACACAGAATTCAAATCAGTTGATTGTTTTTGAATACTGATCCGAATTATAATTGTTCTGAAAAGTTGGAATTTGTTAGAAAATTTATGAAGAAACCAATTTTAATGAAAACTAAATAAAATATAATGAAAACTAAACAAAACTAAACTAATTCTGCAACCAAACTAAACAAATTCCATAATGAAATGAAATTAGCAACATAACGAATCTATCTGAAATAAAACACATTTTTCCATTTTGCACATGTCTATTTAACCTCTGAACTCTGTATCACAACTGACCCCTGAACTCTGCATCACTACTGACCCCTGAACTCTTTGTCACTTACCACTGACTGCTAAACTTTACATCACTTACTACTAACCTCTAAACTTTGCATCACTATTGACCCCTGAAAGTCATACATGTGCCCCCTACCCGCATGTTGTGCAGGATAGGAGCAGTCTGGGGGAATCCAAATCAAAACCACTCCAAAAGGTCCCCCAGACACACACCTCCCAAAGAATAGAGCCCCCTCAAAAGCTAGGGCCCATAGTCAGTAGGCAAGAGGCTACCCTGCAGTCCCCTCCAAAAGTCCTTGTCCCAATTGGGTCTGTCACACTGGCCAATAAAGGCCTTGAACTTCAAGTAGTATGTGCTCAACCACTTGCCGACCGTAAACTGTATATATATGGAGGCAAGACGACTCTCCTGCGCAGGATCATGTGCCTAGTACGTGATCTTGCCCTTCTTGGTCTGGGGCACATGCGCACATCGCTGGCAGCCCGCTTCTCGATGTCCGCCAGCACCCACCTATGCTTCGGTAAACAGACAGAACGGCAGTCTGTCATTACAGAAGACATTGATTCTGCATCTCTGCTAAGCAGGGGCACCGATCCATGCCTTCTCCTAATACAAGCACCTCCTCCACAGTAGTAAAGCACTGGTCATTCACACATTTATCCCTTTGATCGCTCCTGCTGTTAACCCCTTCCCATCAGTGTCATTAGTACAGTGACAGTGCATATTTTTTAGCACTGATCACTGTATTAGTGTCACATGTCCCCAAATAGTGTCAAAACTGTCAGTTAGTGTCCCGACTGTTTGCCGCAATATCGCAGTCCCGCTATAAGTTGCTGATCGCTACCATTACTAGTAAAAAATAAAAAATACATACAAGAAATAAAAATATCCCATAGTTTGTAGACGCTATAACTTTTGTGCAAACCAATTAATTATGCTTATTGGGGTTTTTTTTACCAAAAATATATAGCAGAACACATTTTGGACTAAACTGATGAATAAATTAGATTTTTTTTTACAGTTTTTATTGGGTATGTTTTATAGCAGAAAGTAAAACATTTTTTTTTTTTTTTCAAAATTGTCAGTCTTTTTTTTTTTATAGCACAAAAAATAAAAACTGCAGAGGTGATCAAATACCACCAAAAGAAAGCTCTATTTGTGGGGGGAAAAGGACATACATTTTGTTTAGTTAAAGCGTTGCACGACCACGCGATTGTCAAAGTAATGCTGTGCCGTATAGAAAAATATGGTCATGAAGGGAGGTAAATCTGCCAGAGGTCAAGTGGTTAATGCTTCAGTGTGCTTTCTTTCTTTGCTCTCCTAGTCCTTCACAGTTTAACATGACTTTTGTTTTAATTGTTTAATAAAGGTTGAGCTATACCTTCCTGTAGTAAAGTACAGTATCTCAGATAATTGCTCTATTATGACTGTATGATGTCTTTATAAAGTGCAGTATAACAGCCAAAAGCTTCCAGTGATACAATCTTACACAGTCCTTGTCTAGTCCTATCCAGTCTTGCTCTCACAGTCCTTAGTAAATCTTTTCAATATATCCAAGTCATATCCAGGCTAACAAAAATAATGTGCAGGAAATTTGTTTCATTTAATCGTAAACTGCAGTCCAAATTAAAAATCAAATGCCATCTCAATCATCTTTAATATCAATTTTGTGTGAAGATGACCTTTAACCCTTTCATTGCTGAGATAAAAATGTGCTTTAAACTCCAAAACCTTATATATTTTCTTAAAGCAAAGAAACTGTAGAATAAATTGGTGGTTGTTGGAATTCAAAAAATACACTCAAATTTATTTAGGGCACATAAAAACAAAAAATAATCCCCAAAGGTTGGTAAAATATAAAAATATGAAGTTGTGTTGAGTAAATAGATACCAAACATGTAAAGCCTTAAAATTGCAAATTGTCAGAAAACTATGGAACTCTTAATGGTGCCGAATGGCTTTATTTACAAACAGAAGGAAGCCGGCTGGGAAATATCATTTAGCGTTAAAAGTTTTTTTTTTCATTCTTTCTAAATTGCACTTTTGCTTTACTGAATCCCACAGATGTACCACTTCACAGGCAGATATTAGATATCCACCAAGCATGTTGTTTAAAGGAATTGTGCATGTTTTACTTTAGGTGCAGCTCACCATGACCTTTGTTCGATAATTCCTCGCATATTAGCCTTGAAAAGAGAGGCAAACGATTTTGCCCATGTTTGCTGGACATGCTGCAAATTGACTACAATCAGATTTTTTTAATCACTAATCCTTATCCTGACTTCACTACCTTGCGAGGTACTGAGCAGTGTTGCCACCCATCAGTCCACTGTCTTTTCTCCTGCCAGCAAATGCCAGTGACAGGAAAAGGTTGCCAGTAAAAAACATGGCTGTGACACTTGGCCAAGTCGCTCTAAGTGCCTGCTACAGTGTGTCCGGGTGGTGCTAGCAGGGGGCAGGTCTGGCAGTACCTTCAGTGTGTAGTACTAAGTCATGGTGGTAGCAAGGCAAGCCAGGAGTGGGACTGTAAGTGCTGTTTGGACTGGAATGGGCTGAACGGACCACCTGGCGTGGAGAGAGACTGTCACTGTGACTCAGGAGGGGACGTGTGGTGTGGGTGATCTGTGCTGCAGTCAGTGTCACTGTGAGAGTCAATTTCATGTCTGTGTGCCAACCATTCTAATTTCTTGCCCTCTCGAGTCCTCTCCCTGAACTACTTACTATATAGAAAATAAAATAAGAAATATGATTTTGCCTTAATATCTACCTTACATCACCTTGCTAATTGCTTATTGTACTTGTTTGTAGCCTAAATACTGAAATTTGCACTTAAAACTGTAATTTTGTAACTTTTAGAAATGCCAGTAAAAACTTGACGGTGTCAGTAAATTTTGGGTGTCATTGCAGTAAATTTCAATCTAAAGGGTGGCAGCACGGTTACTGACCTGGAACAAGCGTGGAGGATGAGAATTTTCTGGATCAGGATGATATCTTGAAACATGCAGATTTGAAAAAGACCAGATCTCTATCCCAGCTCCAGCAGCTTCTCTAAAAGCCAGGATCCACCAGGCAAGATGTAGCAGTAAGCAATCTTAAAAAAGAGAGGTCACAAGTTTTTATAATGTTCTATAAATGCATTCAAGAATTTATGGGTTTGGGGCTCAGGAGCTGCATCATTGGAAAAGTATGTAAATTAAATCCTTTAGGACTGGAACAACAAATTTGATTTACCAGTTAACAGAGCGCTTACTGTGACCTAGTTATAGGACTAAAAAGTAGAACCTGTTGCTAAATGCATGAAGGTGTAATTTGGTGGACATTTATATAGTGCCGACATACACTATATTTCCAAAAGTATTGGGACACCTGCCTTTATAGGCACATGAGGAGGATTAGGAGAGTAAAAATAATCTCAATATGTTTTTAAAATATATTAACAGTAAAAAGGCGAGGTTGGAACACAGAGGCCCCATAAAGGATGAGGAAGGAAAGATGGTTACAGGTGACAAGCTGTATCAAATGCTTTCTCCTCCTCAGTCACAGGAAAAGGAGGGGTATACCGACCAACAGTATTATTAGCAACATGCCATATACCCCTATGATTAACAAAGGCCGGAGTCCGGAAAGGATTAGAGCAGTTTAACATACATAAATCACCAAGACCAGATGGCTTACACCAAGAGTCCTTAAAGAACTCAGTCATGTTATAGCCAGACAGCTATTCCTAATCTTCATGCACAGCATACTGACAATATTGGTGCCAGCTGACACATCTCTCACAACCTGGGACTTCAGTGTAGGAGGTGTGAGCGGGGAGCAGAGAGATAACATCATCTCTCACTGCCTGCACCGCACGTAACTCTAAAGTGTTTGGAGGTGCAGCGGGGAGCAGAGAGATAACATCTCTCACTCCAGCACCCTATTACCGCTCTCCTGCCCTCAACACTTACATCCTCATCTGGTGGCACTGGCAGGCAATGGCAAGATATATCCTCATCTGGTGGCACTGGCAGGCAATGGCAAGTGACATCCTCATCTGGTGGCAGGCAATGGCAAGTGACATCCTCATCTGGTGGCAGGCAGCGTGGGAAGTGACATCCTCATCTGGTGGCAGGCAGCATGGCAAGTGGCATCCTCATCTGGTGGCAGGCAATGGCAAGTGGCATCCTCATCTAGTAGCAGGCAGCGTGGAAAGTGACATCCTCATCTGGTGGCCGGCAGCATGGCAAGTGGCATCCTCATCTGGTGGCAGGCAATGGCAAGTGGCATCCTCATCTAGTGACAGGCAGTGTGGTAAGTGACATCCTCATCTTGGTGGCAGGCAGCATGGCAAGTGGCATCCTCATCTGGTGGCAAGCAATGACAAGTGGCATCCTCATCTAGTGACAGGCAGCGTGGCAAGTGACATCCTCATCTGGTGGCAGGCAATGGCAAGTGACATCCTCATCTGGTGACAGGCAGCATGGCAAGTGGCATCCACATCTGGTGGCAGGCAGCGTGGGAAGTGACATCCTCATCTGGTGGCAGCCAATGGCAAGTGGCATCCACATCTAGTGGCAAGCAGCGTGGCAAGTGACATCCTCATCTGGTGGCAGGCAATGGCAAGTGGCATCCTCATCTGGTGGCAGGCAGAACGGTAAGTGACATCCTCTTCTGGTGGCAGGCAGAATGGCAAGTGACATCCTCATCTGGTGGCAGGCAGAATGGCAAGTGACAATCCACATCTGGTGGCAGGCAGAGTGACAAGTGGCATCCTCATCTGGTGGCAGGCAGCGTGGCAAGTGACAATCCTCATCTGGTGGCAGGCAGAATGGCAAGTGACAATCCTCATCTGGTGGCAGGCAGGATGGCAAGTGACAATTCGCTTCTGGTGGCAGGCAGAATGGCAAGTGACAATCCGCATCTGGTGGCAGGCAGAATGGCAAGTGGCAATCTGCATCTGGTGGCAGGCGACGTGACAATCCGCATCTGGTGGCAGGCGACTTGGCAAGTGACACACTCGGGGCTCCCACTGATTCTGCATTATGGTGAGTTGAACTATTTCATTTTATATTACTTACAATGTAATAATAGAAATAATGCACTTCAATCATCCTGACACCATAACAACCATGGTGCCATGATTATTGAAGCGCCAACACCAGCCATTGCCCCGACAAATTGTCTGCGAAAAGTCGCATAACCACCCCCCTCCCCCCCGCACGCGCATGTCCCCCCTCGGGCCTCAGCACAATTTTCTTCCATGCAGCCGGTCCCCAGTGTCAAAAAGGTTGGGGACCACTGCTCTAGTGGATGCTACATATACCCCTCTGGTGATGTATATACCCCTCTGGTGGATGCTACATATACCCCTCTGGTGATGTATATACCCCTCTGGTGATGCTATATATACCCCTCTGGTGATGCTATATACCCCTCTGGTGATGCTATATATACCCCTCTGGTGATGCTATATATACCCCTCTGGTGATGCTATATACCCCTCTGGTGATGTATATACCCCTCTGGGGATGCTATATATACTCCTCTGGTGATGCTATATACCCCTCTGGTGATGCTATATACTCCTCTGGTGATGTATATACCCCTCTGGTGATGCTATATACCCCTCTGGTGATGTATACACTCCTCTAGTCATGCTGTATATACTCCTATCTGGTGATGCTGTATACTCTATCTGGTGATGCTGTATACCCTATCTGGTGATGCTGTATACTCTATCTGGTCATGCTGTATACCATATCTGGTGATGCTGGGCTGTATACTCCTGACACAAGGGTTGGAGCTTATGATAAGTGGGATGGGTCAAAAAGGAAGGGCGGGGTCTGGCGCCCCCCATCCTAAAATTTCACCAGCCGCCACTGGACCATATCCAAGAATTTGCTGATGAAAAACAGTATCATTAGCAGTGATCAGCACAGGTTTACATAAGGTCGCTCTAGCCACACCAATCAATTAACATTCTATGAGGAAGTGTGCTACCATCTGGACAGAGGTAGGCCGGTGGATGTGGTGTATCTGGATTTTGCAAAAGCAAAATATATATGCTTATATATAAGCAAAAAAATATGTAGGGCAATGACAACACAGCAGGATATAGAAACATTACAAGAGGACCTGAATAAATTAATAGAGTGGGCTTTGCATGGCAAATGAAGTTTAACATTGAAAAATGTAAGGTGATGCACTTGGGGGTAAAATATAAATGCAAGTTACTCACTAGGGGGAGAAACCCTAGAGGCTTCCAGGATGGAGAAGGATCTAGGGGTCCTAGTAAAAGACTGATTGAGCAATAGCATGCAGTGTCAAGCTGTGGCTACCAAAGCCAGCAGAATATTAGCATGCATTAAAAAAGAGAATTTACTCCAGAGATAAAACGATAATTCTCCCTCTTTATAAAACGCTGGTTTCGGCCGCATCTACAGTATTCCATCCAGTTCTCAGAGAGGATGTGCTGGAGTTGGAGAGAGTCTAGAGAAGGGCAGCTAAATGAATATGGGGACTGTAGTAGAGGAGTCAGGGGGGCAAGTGTGGGACAAACAAAACCCCTCCAAGGTAACATCCTCAAAATGGACAAAATCATTTTCTCAAGTAGAACTAGATGGGACTTTACTTGTACCTTGTGGGGTTGAGAAAGATACTACAAACAGCGACCTTAAAAACTAGACAGAATTTTTATTTTAACAACTAATAAAATTAAAATTGGCAGAAATTGGTTAAAACCAAAGTTACAGTTTGGCAATCCATATCATATCACTGTTCTGAAAACATCTGGAAACTGTGTGTGAAGAAAGAAACCAGATGCATGCTCTTCTCTATGCTGTATTTTCAAACACACTATCCAGATGTTTCAAGATTGGTTAAAGACGGTTAAAATTAAAATAATCAACAATTTTATTTTTAAGACAGATCAAAAATTCCAGCGACAAACATCATAGAAAGAGTTGGGGTGTTCCATGTTCATTTCAGGGTAGATCAAGATGAACTCTTTTACTAAAACAGGTAAAACTCCTACAATGGAACCTCCCCAAAACAAACAGGGTGTGAACGGGGGGACTGAGGAGATGATGTCAGGGGTATAAGTAAATCGACGGGAAGAGATCTGAGAGAGGTTGAGGTCGTGTAGGAGAGACTCTTGACCTACCTTATGACATCTACGCCGGCTTTGGTCGCAAAATATTTCTCCCTCTTAATAGCAAAATA
>BLSH010337864.1:210233-222105 GCA_018402905.1 Glandirana rugosa | reverse complement strand
ATTGCATGGAGGTGAACACCCATGTGATCTGATTCTGCTGTGTAACAAAAAAGGGTCCTGTGCAAGTTTGGTCAGGATGCGATGCAAATTCAGCCATACTATCTGGACACAGAGCAGAGAACAGAGATCGCATGTGATTTGCACTGCAGAGCGAATCACATCTGATCTCGATCACTGCAGCAGTGTGAACTGGCCCTAATCCAAAAGAGAAACAGCAAAATCAATCTCCTTTTATTTTGCCAGCAGAAACAAGTATGTACATATTTACTGGCATTAAAGTATTTACAGTATATATACACATTTAGCAAAACAGTTAGCAATTGGGTTCGAAGGGCCCTACTCATAGGAGCTTACAATCTAAAATTGGAATAAACCTTACAGTGGACACAGCTTTACTTTCACAGTGTATAACCGCCCACACATTTCATAGAACTAAACACCCACATGACATTATTAGCTGCAAAATTACAGAAAGATACTTAACAGTCATTCTAACAAAGCATTACAACATAATATTTAAAAAGGCACATATTCAAACAATAACACCCACCACCCCTACATTCTAGACGAATACATTGGTGAGTATTTTCTCCTAGAAGAATGCATGGTAAGACAAAAAATACACACCCCAATCAGACAGCATGGTCAAATCAAGTCACTTTTGATGATCAAAATGCACAATAATTTCAGCAAACAAACAGCACTAGTGAGGCATTTGTCATTAGCACAATATCATTCCTTCTCCCACAAAAACCACAGCAACAAACCTGACCTCTCATCAGGCCAAACCAACCCCCCCTATTGAAGTCCCTTATATAAGCTAGCACACTGACACATGCTCAATAGAAGTACACGCCCACCAGTATCTTTTAATCTGTCTTTTCAAATGTATTTCATCTGAGGGGCTGCAATACCTAATATTATTTGCTGTGTTAACCCTTGGCTAAGATCATCCACACCACCCTCCCTCATCCATGTCTTTATGGACTTTGCTTTGTGCACTGGTGCGCAGTCATGTTGGAACAGGAAGGGTCCATCCCCAAACTGTTCCCACAAAGTTGGGAGCATGAAATTGCCCAAAATGTCTTGCTGGTATCTTAAGAGTTCCCTTCACTGAAATTAAGGGTCCAAGCCCAACCCCTGAAAAACAACCCCACAACATAAACTCCCCGTCCACGAAATGATTTGGACCAGTGCACAAAGCAAGGTCTATAAAGACATGGATGAGCAAGTTTGGGGTAGAAGAACTTCACTGGCCTGCACATAGTCCTGACCTCAACCAGATAGGACACCTTTTGGCTGAATTAGAGCAGAGACTGTGAGCCAGGCCTTCTTATCCAACATTAGTGCCTGACTTCACAAATGCACTTCTGTAAGAATAGCCAATTACTCCCATAGACAAACATCCTAAACCATATGGACAGCCTTCCCAGAAGATTTGAAGCTGTTATAGCTGCAAAGGGTGGGCCAACTCAATATTGAACCCTACGGACTAAGACTGGGATGCCATTAAAGTTCATGTGCATGTAAAGGCAGGCGTCCCAATTGCCTAGCTAGTGTATCTGCCAAGATTTGCAATGGTGGTGGAACCCTCCTACACATAAATACTACATTTAGACATAATTTAGGTAAGGCCCTGAGTCATGTTTAACAACATAGAGAGGACAAACAACATCTCTACATGAAATGACATGCTTGGGAATCAAACTTAGGTTTAGGCTACCTTTGAAACCACTGGGCTACTACATGTCAAGTCCTCCTACACATAAATACACAGATACTGCATTTCTAGGAATATATAGGACATTAGTCAGGAGTTAATCTTCTAAATTTATTGTGTGATATTTGGTGGTTCTTGCTGCGTGAGCATAGAATAGTAATAGTAATGTTATCCTCAGATTTTTGGTAATGACATTTTTATTTCTGATGTTGGTACACATATCACATTTTTGAGGCTCAAATTAGGATCATTCGGAAAGAATAAAAAATAAAAAAATGAGACAAATTTTAAATTTCCATAAGCAATGGTATTGTTTGTGGTTTGTAAAGACACCTGTGTGAGTTTGGTGAAATATTTTTGTGAGATAGATATCAACAAGTGAAAATGACAGAGAAAAAATTTTTTTACAAAAACATGAAAATATTATTCTAGCATTCTTAAAAACAAAATAGATTATCAAAATTGCAACATTTTTGCAAGGACAATTTCTTTGAGAGGAAGATACATTTCATCTCAACATGAAATGGATTTATTTGAGAAAGTAACAATTGTACCATTAGAATGAACGGCTGAAACTTGCATTGGGCTACATAACTCTCATCTTCACTCCCAAGAAATCTGTGACAAATAACTCTCATTTTGGTATTTACTATTTACTCCATGAGAGTTAAAAAGTTATTTTGTGTCTGAGCATGCTTAGTTGTGCTCAGCTGTGCTCTGCACCTAAATGTAAAGAGATGGGGAATTTATCTCTTCTCAGACTTTTTAAGATATTTCAGTGTAGAAACCACTTTTTCACACAGTTTAAAAGCAGAATATGTTTATACAATATACCACATATTTTAGTTTAGGGGATCAGATCATGCTCTAAACATTATTTCTATTTGCACTACTCCAGGTCGTGACTAGAGTAAGGATTTGCCGCCAGTGCTATTGTGAATACCGTCTTAGCGCTATTTACGGTGAATCACGGTAATTTTGCCGCTATTTTGTGGCATTGCTATAGTAAATGACCCCCTATATTACCAAAAGTATTGGGACACCTGCCCTTACACGCACATGAGGAGTAGGAGAGTAAAAATAATCTCAATACATTTTTTAAATATATTAACAGTACAAAGGCGAAGTTGGAACACCTAGGTCCCATAAAGGACGAGGAAGGAAAGATGGTTATAGATGACAAGGAGAAGGCAGCTGTATTAAATGCTTTCTTCTCCTCAGTCACAGGAAAAGGAGGGGTATACCGACCAACAGTGTTGTGAGCAACACACCATCTACCCTTGTGGCTAACAAAAGCCGGAGTCCGGAAAGGATTAGAGAAGTTTAACATACATAAATCACCAAGACTAGATGGCTTACACCCGAGAGTCCTTAAAGAAGTCAGTCAGGTTATAGCGACACAGCTATTCTTAATCCTCATGGACAGCTGATTGGCAAAAAGCCCATGTGGTTCCAATATTCAAGAAAGCGCAGAGATATATTCCTGGGAACTATAGGCCTGTCAGTCTAATGTCTGTAGCTTGTAAACTATTTAAGGCAGGGGTCATCAACCGTGGGGCCGCGGCCCACTGCTGGGCCGTGAGCTCTCTGCAGTCAGGCCTGGGATGGGCTGGCTGCATGAGAGAGCCGGGCGGGCATGGGACACGGGCGGGCTGGTGAGCAGAGATGACACATCTCTCTGCATCAATGCCCCTCCGACTTCCGCCCTAACAGCGCGGGACTTCAGTGTAGGAGGTGTGAGCGGGAAGCAGAGAGATGACATCATCTCTCACAGCCCACACCGCGCGGGACTCTAAAGTGTTTGGAGGTGCGGCGGGGAGCAGAAAGATAACATCTCTCATGCCCACACCCTATTACCGCTCTCCTACCCTCAACACTGACATCCTCATCTGGTGGCACTGGCAGGCAATGCCAAGTGACATTCTCAATTGGTGGCAGGCAATGGCAAGTGGCATCCTCATCTAGTGGCAGGCAGCGTGGCAAGTGACATCCTCATCTTGTGGCAGGCAGCATGGCAAATGGCATCCTCTTCTAGTGGCAGACAGTGGCAAGCGGCATCCTCATCTATTGGCAGGCAGCATGGCAAGTGGCATCCTCATCTGGTGGCAGGCAATGGCAAGTGGCATCCTCATCTAGTGGCTGGCAGCATGGCAAGTGATACCCTCATCTGGTGGCAGGCTGTTAGGAAAAGCACCAGTCAGGTGGCTTCTGGCCGTTTCTGCGGTGGTGCGCACGCCCGTTCGCGTTTGCACGCGTCCGTGCGCGCGCCCGGGTTTGCGCGTGCTTCCATGTGCGTGCATGCCAAACAGCGCTATTTGAACACCCTGCTTCCAGCAGCAAGTGCTGTCCATTCTACAGAGTCTGTGACCTGTGAACCCCAGCTCAACCTTCTGTTCCTATTCTTCCATTGCTTCCTGTTTGACCCGGCCTGACCTGACCTGCTGATACGCTGCCTGCACCGACCCTGGCTATCCACGACCCTCCGATTGTCTGCTCCTTTGGTACGTCTGCTGCCCGCCTGATAACGAACCTTGCTTGGACTTGACCACTCTTCTGCCTGACCCATCTGTACCGCACTGCCTGCCTGTTGCCGACCTAGCCTGCAAGACCACCTGGATCATCACATCATCACCAGTGACCATCCAGCCCTCGTGCTATCCCGCACTCTTGGACTTCTGTCAGCTCTGCCAGGGGTCCTTGAATCGGGTGCGCAAGAGTGGTTGTTCCCTGCACAAGACAGACTCCACCACCAGGACCGTGACAGTAACGGACAGCCATGACCGAGTTTGCGCAGGGGACCCGCTCCACCATGGAAGATCTGTGTGCGCACCTTGCGGGTCTTACACAAGCAGTCAAGAACCTGCAGGAGGGTTACACCCGGTTGGAAAAACGGGTACAGGAGCTCTCAACCTCCCCAACCGCTGGTCCTGCTGCAGCCCGCAGTATCGTGGCCCTGCCCTCTGAGCCCAAGGTCCCGCTGCCAGATAAGTTTTCTGGGGACCGACGTAAGTTCCGGGTCTTCCGGAGTGCATGTGAACTTTACCTGGGGCTCCAGCAGCGCACCTTCTCTCTTGAGACCATCAAGGTGGGATTTGTCATCTCCCTGCTGCAGGGTGAACCCCAGGCATGGGCCCTTAGATTATGGGAGCAGAATGCCCCTGAAGTCACCACAACGGCCACGTTCTTTCAAGCCATGGCACAACTGTACCAGGACCCCCACCAGGCTGTCACAGCGGAGGCCGCCCTGCATACACTCCAGCAGGGTCGCCGGCCGGTGGAGGACTATGCTGCTGAGTTCCGGCAATGGAGCGCAGATACAGCCTGGGGCAGTGCCGCTCTCCTTTTCCAGTTCCGTATGGGGCTGTCTGAACTCTTAAAGGATGAGCTGGCACGAGTGGGGATACCTAACACCTTAGAGGAACTAATTAATCTGCCCATCTCCTTTGACCGGCGCCTCAGGGAGCGCCGTGTCGAAAGGTCATCTGGGCAGTTACACCCCACCTGGATGCTCCCACGGGTTCCCAGTTACTCAGCTTCGCCTGCCTTCCACCCAGCACCCTCCTCCTCCTCTCCGCAAGATGCCCCTGAGCCAATGCAGATTGGGCTGTTACGCCCAACTTTCACCACCGAAGAGAGGCAATGTCGCTTTTCTCTGAACTTATGCCTGTATTGTGGTGAACCAGGACATGTGGTCAGGGTGTGCCCCGCTAAGTGCAGTAAGTGCTCTACAGTTCCCTCAAGTGACCTGCCTAGCTCCCCAAGTTCTTGAGCTCATTTCACTCTTCTCCTTTCTTTGCAGCTTCCCGGAGGGAATACCACGGTCCCAGCCATGCTTGACTCTGGGACGTGCAGCTGTTTCGTTGACCAGGACTTTGCCGCACTGCATCACATCCCTTTACAACTGAAATCCCACAAGATGGTGATGCGCTTGGCTGAAGGGTCGCACATTAAGTCTGGGACCGTTACCCATGAGACTGTCCCTCTTCCCTCTGTCACAATGGATGGTCATAAAGAACTCCTGCGGCTGGATGCCATTGCCTCTCCCCTCTGTCCATTATTTTGGGTTTACCGTGGTTCCGGGCACACAATCCCAGCATTGATTGGGCCACGGTAAGGCGACTGGAAGCGGACTTCCAGTCGCCTTAGTGCCAACAACATTGTTTAGCCTCCAGAGGTGAAG
This sequence comes from Glandirana rugosa, assembly GCA_018402905.1. Taxonomy (NCBI): domain Eukaryota; kingdom Metazoa; phylum Chordata; class Amphibia; order Anura; family Ranidae; genus Glandirana; species Glandirana rugosa. The sequence goes on along the minus strand of BLSH010337864.1, from coordinate 216,205 downwards.
TTGTTCCCCCACTACTCTGTCTGGACTCTGACGCAGAACCTGACATCCGTACCCTCCTTCCACCGGCCTATCATTAATTTCTGGATGTTTTTATTAAGAAAGGGGCTGACTACCTCCGCATAGGCCCTACGACTGCCCTATTGAACTGTTGCCGGGGGCAGAGGTGCCCTTCGGGAGGATTTATCCCCTCTCTGAACCTGAATTAACGCGTCCTCAAGGCCTACCTGGATGAGAACTCTAAGAAAGGGTTCATCCAACCCTCCACTACTCCTGCTGGGGCCGGCATCTTCTTTGTGGAGAAGGATCACTTGCTTAGGCCGTGCATAGACTACCAGGAACTCAATCGGGTGACCATTAAAAACCGGTATCCTCTGCCCTTAGTCCCGGAACTGTTTCAGAGGTTAGGAGCAGCCACCATCTTCACCAAGCTTGACTTGCAGGGGAACATACAACCTCATTCGTATCAGGGAGGGAGACGAATGGAAAACAGCGTTCCGCACCCGCTTTGGGCACTATGAGTACCTGGTGATGCCCTTTGGTCTATGCAATGCCCCAGCGACATTTCAACATTTTGTAAATGATGTGTTTCGGGACTTCCTTGACCTCTTCATGATCATTTATCTGGATGACATCCTTATCTTCTCTGCTTCCCCCGAAGAGCACTGTACGCAAGTCACCAAAGTTCTGGGTCGGCTCCGGCAACATGGCCTGTACGCAAAAGCGGAAAAGTGCTCCTTTGAGCAGCCTAGCATGCACTTCCTGGGACTGATTATCTCTACTACGGGCATTCATATGGATCCCCAGAAAGTCTCCACTGTCCTTGAATGGCCCGCACTTATGGACAGAAAGGGAGATCAGAGATTTGGGGGCTTTGCAAACTTCTACAGGAAGTTCATTAAAGGCTTCTCCGCTATCATGGAACCCATCACGCAGTTGACCAAACAGAACATCCGGTTCTGTTGGTCTCCCAAGGCTCAAGCCGCTTTCCAGAAACTCAAATCCCTGTTCACCTCTGCTCCCATTTTGAAGCATCCAGACCCAGCGTTACCGTATGTCCTTGAAGTGGACATTTCAGAAACTGCAGTGGGGACAATCCTATCTCAGCGCCAAGGCGTCAAGGCCTTGCTTCACCCAGTAGCCTTCTTCTCCTGCAAGTTGTTGGCACACAGGGACAGGGAGCTATCACACAGGTATTGTAGCCATTACACAGGTATTGTATCCAGAACACAGGTATTGCAGCCATTACACAGGGACAGGGAGCCATTACACAGGTATTGTAGCCATTACACAGGGGGCAGGGATTCGGCCATTGCACAGGTATTGTAGCCATTACACAGGGACAGGGAGCCAGTACACAGGTATTGTAGCCATTACACAGGTATTGTAACCATTACACAGGCGACAGGGAGCCATTACACATGTATTGTAGCCATTGCACAAGGACAGGGCACCATTACACAGGTATTGTAGCCAGAACACAGGTATTGTAGCCAGAACACAGGTATTGTAGCCATTCCACAGGGGACAGGGACTCAGCCATTACACAGGTTTTGTAGCCATTACACAGGTATTGTAGCCAGAACACAGGGACAGGGAGCCATTACACAGGTATTGTAGCCATTACACAGGTATCGTAGCCAGAACACAGGTATTGTAGCCATTACACAGGGAGCCATTACACAGGTATTGTAGCCATTACACAGGGGGCAGGGACTTGGCCATTACACAGGGACAGGGAGCCTGTACACAGGTATTGTAGCCATTACACAGGTATTGTAACCATTACACAGGGGACAGGGAGCCATTACACAGGTATTGTAGCCATTACACAAGGACAGGGAACCATTACACAGGTATTGTAGGCAGAACACAGTTTTTGTAGCCATTACACAGGTATTGTAGCCAGAACACAGGTATTGTAGCCATTACACAGGGGACAGGGACTCAGCCATTACACAGGTATTGTAGCCATTACACAGGTATTGTAGCCAGAACACAGGGACAGGGAGCCATTACACAGGTATTGTAGCCAGAACACAGGTAGCCAGTGCACAGGTATTGTAGCCAGAACACAGGGGACAGAGACTCAGCCATTAAACAGGGCCTTCAGTAAACAGTAGCCTTCTTCTCCTGCAAGTTGTTGGCGCACAGGGACAGGGAGCTATTACACAGGTATTGTAGCCATTACACAGGTATCGTATCCAGAACACAGGTATTGCAGCCATTACACAGGGACAGGGAGCCATTACACAGGTATTGTAGCCATTACACAGGGGGCAGGGACTCGGCCATTACACAGGTATTGTAGCCATTACACAGGGACAGGGAGCCAGTACACAGGTATTGTAGCCATTATACAGGTATTGTAACCATTACACAGGGGACAGGGAGCCATTACACAGGTATTGTAGCCATTGCACAAGGGCAGGGCACCATTACACAGGTATTGTAGCCAGAACACAGGTATTGTAGCCAGAACACAGGTATTGTAGCCATTCCACAGGGGACAGGGACTCAGCCATTACACAGGTTTTGTAGCCATTACACAGGTATTGTAGCCAGAACACAGGGACAGGGAGCCATTACACAGGTATTGTAGCCATTACACAGGTATCGTAGCCAGAACACAGGTATTGTAGCCATTACACAGGGACAGGGGGCCATTACACAGGTATTGTAGCCATTACACAGGGGGCAGGGACTTGGCCATTACACAGGTATTGTAGCCATTACACAGGGACAGGGAGCCAGTACACAGGTATTGTAACCATTACACAGGTATTGTAACCATTACACAGGGGACAGGGAGCCATTACACAGGTATTGTAGCCATTACACAAGGACAGGGAACCATTACACAGGTATTGTAGGCAGAACACAGTTTTTGTAGCCATTACACAGGTATTGTAGCCAGAACACAGGTATTGTAGCCATTACACAGGGGACAGGGACTCAGCCATTACACAGGTATTGTAGCCATTACACAGGTATTGTAGCCAGAACACAGGGACAGGGAGCCATTACACAGGTATTGTAGCCAGAACACAGGTAGCCAGTGCACAGGTATTGTAGCCAGAACACAGGGGACAGAGACTCAGCCATTAAACAGGGGGGCAGGAAGCCATTACACAGGGGACAGGGAGCCATTACACAGGGGACAGGGAGCCATTACACAGGGGGCAGGGAGCCATTACACTGGTATTGTAGCCATTACACAGGTATTGTAGCCATAGCACAGGTATTGTAGCTATTGCGCATGTATTGTAGCCATAACACAGGTATTGTAGCCATTACACAGGTATTGTAGCCATTACACAGGCTACAGAGACTCAGCCATTACACAGGTATTCTAGCCATTACACAGGTATTGTAGCCAGAACACAGGTATTGTAGCCATTACACAGGGACAGGGAGCCATTACACAGGTATTGTAGCCATTACACAGGTATCGTAGCCAGAACACAGGTATTGTAGCCATTACACAGGTATCGTAGCCAGAACACAGGTATTGTAGCCATTACACAGGGACAGGGACTCGGCCATTACACAGGTATTGTAGCCATTACACAGGGACAGGGAGCCAGTACACAGGTATTGTAGCCATTACACAGGTATTGTAACCCTTACACGGGGACAGGAAGCCATTACACAGGTATTTTAGCCATTACACAGGGACAGGGAACCATTACATAGGTATTGTAGCCAGAACACAGGTATTGTAGCCATTACACAGGTATTGTAGCCAGAACACAGGTATTGTAGCCATTACACAGGGGACAGGGACTCAGCCATTACACAGGTATTGTAGCCATTACACAGGTATTGTAGCCAGAACACATGGACATGGAGCCACTACACAGGTATTGTAGGCAGAACACAGGTAGCCAGTACACAGGTATTGTAGCCAGAACAAAGGGGACAGAGACTCAGCAATTACACAGAGGACAGGGACTCAGCCATTAAACAGGGGGCAGGGAGCCATTACACAGGAGACAAGGAGCCATTACACAGGGGACAGGGAGCCATTACACAGGGGACAGGGAGCCAGAACACAAGGGACAGGGCGCCATTACACAGGAGACAGGGACTCAGACATTACACAGGGGACAGGGACTCAGCCATTACACAGGGGACAGGGAGCCAGAACACAGGGGACAGGGAGCCATTACACAGCAGCACAGTACCTCTGAATCCTTGTCTCCTCGAGTCAGGGGAGCCACTCTGGACCCGCCCCTGCCCACAGCACAGTGACAAGCCAATCACTGGCAGTCACTGGCTCAGGGCAGCCAATCAGTCGATGTATGCTCGCTTGTTCAGCGCACATACATAGACTTTTAGGACTAACCAATAGGCTCACTACTTTCTGTCAGCTGACAGCAAGAAGCCGAAGAAAAAAAAATGTCAATATACCGGTGCCTCCTTTAGGGGGTCAAGCTGACTTTTATTTTTCTTCTTCTTCTCAGCGGGGAGGTGGCGCCCAAGCGCCCCTTATTGACCAGCCGCCGCTGCTGGCCACATACAGAGGCCCAACATCCAAGTAGCACCTCTGGGTGTTCTAGGAGCATAAATTACACATACAGTATCTCACAAAAGTGAGTACAGCCCTCACATTTTTGTTAATATTTTATATTTCATGTGACAACACTGAAGAAATTACACTTTGCTACAATGTAAAGTAGTGAGTGTACAGCTTGTATAACAGTTTAAATTTGTTGTCCCCTCAAAATAACTCAACACACAGCCATTAATGTCTAAACCACTGACAACAAAAGTGAGAACACCCCTAAGTGAAAATTTTCAAATTGGGCCCAAAGTGTCAATATTTTGTGTGACTTATATTATTTTCCAGCACTGCTTTAACCCTGTTGAGCATGGAGTTCATGAGAGCTTCACAGGTTGCCACTGGAGTCCTATTCCTCTTCTCTATGACGACATCATGGAGCTGGTGGATGTTAGAGACCTTGCGCTCCTCCACTGCTCCTCCACCTTCCGTTTTGAGGATGCCACACAGATGCTCAATAGGGTTTAGGTCTGGAGACATGCTTGGCCAGTCCATCACCTTTACTCTCAGCTTCTTTAGCAAGGCAGTGGTCGTTTTGGAGGTGTGTTTGGGGTCGTTATCATGTTGGAATACTGCCCTGCAGCCCATTCTCCGAAGGGAGGGGATCATGCTCTGCTTCAGTATATCACAGTACCTGTAGGCATTCATGGTTCCCTCAATAAACTGTAGCTCCCCAGTGCCGGCAGCACTTATGCAGCCCCAGACCATGACACTCCCACCATAATGCATGACTGTAGGCAAGACACACTTGTCTTTTTACACCTCACCTGGTTGCCGACACACACGCTTGACACCATCTGAACCAGATAAGTTTACCTTGGTCTCATCAGACCACAGGACATGGTTCCAGTAATCCATGCCCTTAGTCTGCTTGTCTTCAGCAAACTGTTTTCAGGCTTTCTTGTGCATCATCTTTAGAAGAGGCTTCCTTCTGGGACGACAACCATGCAGACCAATTTGATGCAGTGTATGGTCTGAGCACTGACAGGCTGACCCCCTACCCCTTCAACCTCTACAGCAATGCTGGCAGCACTCATACAGTCAGGTCCATAAATATTGGGACATTGACACAATTCTAATCTTTTTGGCTCTATACACCACCACAATGGATTTGAAATGAACATTTACCCTATTACTCCCTTATTGTGTGTGGACCGGTACCTTGTCGACTCGTCGGTTAACAGGGTAATGAAAACCAGGGAATTTTTCACCCTCCGTGTATATGTTTGACAACATTAAGGATGTGGCAAGTGGACTAAACCTACATTTATGGGAGTTTAATTTCGACTTTCAGACGTCAATTTCGTGTAGAACAAACAAAGTAAAGTTTAGGTAACACCACCACATATCTCGGTTTTTCTAATCTTAACACAGTTACAGGGTTATAAATACCTGGACTGACATACTCACG
>BLSH010337864.1:105009-120721 GCA_018402905.1 Glandirana rugosa | reverse complement strand
CTTCCTGAGTGAGCAGGAAACTGTGGGCCGGGAGGATGGTATCTGGTGGTGACGTGTCTTCCGAGACATGGAACATCCGTGACAATGCATCCGGCTTAACATTCTTAGCTCTGGGTCTATAAGTAATATGTAGCTGGAAGAAGAATAGTGCCCACCTGGCCTGCCGGGGTCTCAGTCTTTTGGCGGTTCACAGATATTCCAGGTTTTTGTGGTCGGTAAAGACCAGAACAGGGTGTGAAGCTCCCTCTAGGAGATACCGCCACTCCTCCAGAGCCGACTTGATTGTCAGCAGTTCCCTATCGCCTAGATCGTAATTTCTCTCTGGGGAGGAGAGTTTCCTGGAAAAGAAGGCATTGGGATGTAGCAAGGCTTTTGGACCTCGTCTCTGTGATAGGACTGCTCCCACTGCTGTTTCGGACGCGTCCACTTCTAAGATGTATGGCAGCGCTGGGTCCGGGTGTTTGAGGATGGGAGCAGACGGGAACAGTTTTTTAAGTTGGACGAAGGCTTCTTGGGCCTTGGGAGTCCAGCGAAAGCGTGAGTCCTGCTTCGTGAGTTGGGTTATTGGGGTGATGACTGCTGAGAACCCCTTAATGAACTTCCGATAGAAGTTCACAAACCCAATAAATCACTGAACCCCCTTTTTGTCCACGGGAGCTGGCCAATTCAGGATGGCCGAGACCTTCTGTGGCTCCATAGTAATTCCAGCCGTTGAGAGGTTGAATCCCAGTGTCACGTACCTGGTGGTTGAGTCTGACTTATGCATTGGGTAACCTCCCTTACGACCCTGACTCGGGAACCCCTGGTAGAGTAGACAGGTGGCTCGGGAGTGCAGGATGGCACGAGGGTCGGACTGGGTCACTGGTGTTGATAGGAAGTCCGTAGGTGCACTCGTGCACAATAAGCGTGGTTGTACAGGCCGGGTCGTGAAGCTGGCTGGCGATGCAGTACAGAAGGAGCAGGCAGATGGATGGTCGGGTTCAGACAGGGTCGTCAACAGACGGGCAGCAGAAGTACAGAAGGGCTAGGCAGGAGGGTGGTCGTAGGCAGTTTAGGGGTCGGTGCAGGCAGAAATCAGCCAAGTCAGGCAGGCCGGGTTATAGGAACAGGTAATCAGAGTACAGGCAGATCAGGAACACACACTACATGCTGTAGATCAGACAGCACTTGCTGCAGGACGTGCAGGGTTGAAATAGAGCCGTGTGGCGCCATTTCCAGCGCGTGCGCACGCAAACGCGCATTAGCGGCCAGGAAGTGTATTTTGGCAGGATTTTCTCTAACATTGCCCCTCCCCAAGGGGCAGCCTCCGGATGCCCAGTCGGGCCTTTAGTTCTGGGTGAGTCCTCCAGAATAGCCGAATAAGCTCTTTGGCATGGATGTGTTCTTCGGGCTCCCATGAGTTCTCTTCAGGTCCATACCCCTTCCACTTGATCAAGAATTGTGTCACACCGACTCTCACTCTGCAGTCGAGGATTGCCTCGACAACGTATTCTTCCTCACCGTACACTATGACGGGTTCAGGTGGAGCCGATCTCCTCCCCAGAAAGTAGTCCTTGGTTACCAGTTTCAACAGGGACACGTGAAATACTGGGTGCACCCGAAGAGAAGGGGGGAGGTTCAGCTCCTACGCCACCTTATTGATTCTCCTCTTGACTTGGAAAGGGCCAATGAACTTTGGTCCAAGCTTCTTTGAGGGGCAGGCCAATTTTAAGTTCTTAGTTGCGAGCCAAGCTTGGTCGCCTGGTTGCAGGTCCATTTCCCCTCTCCTTCCTCTGTCGAACATCCATTTGTTGTATTCCTGCGACTGGAATAATGTCTCCCGCAGGAGCCTGTTGTTCTCCACTAGGAAAGCAGCCATGTCCTGGACAACAGGCACCAAGCTTTCCGGAGCCAGGTCGGGCAAGAAGGAGGGATGGTAGCCGAGGTTCGCCCAGAACGGTGACTGATTGGTGGCAGAGTGGACTGCGTTGTTGTAGGCGAACTCGGCTACCGGCAGAAGAGAGACCCAGTGGTTCTGACAGAACGAGGAGTAGCATTGGAGGTACTGCTCTAACGTCTGGTTCGTTGTCTCCGTCTGGCCGTTGGTCTGGGGGTGGTAAGTGGAGGAGAAAGCCAGCTCGATTCCCACCAGGGAGCAGAGGGCTTTCCAGACCCGAGAAGTAAATTGTACCCCTCGATCCGATACTATATTAGCTGGTAGTCCATGGAGGAGAACTATCTCCTTAATAAAAGTCTCTGCCGTTTGGTTGGCCGTCGGGGTGTCATTCATGGGGATGAAATGGGCCATTTTGGTGAGGCGGTCCACGACCACAAAGATGGTAGTAAATCCTGCAGACGGGGGCAGCTCGACTATAAAGTCCACAGATATATGCGACCAAGGCCGCTCCGGAACAGGTAATGGATTTAGCAACCCCCAGGCTTTGGTCCGATCGACCTTGTTGCGGGCACAGGTAGGACAGGCCTTAACATATTCCTTGCAGTCCTTGTCAGTCTGGGGCCACCAGAAGGAGCGTGCCACTAGCTCTGCCGCCTTACGACCCCCAAAGTGTCCTGCCAGTTTGAGATCATGGCATAACTCAAGGACTGCCAGACGTTGCTCTTCAGGGACGTAGACTCTCGACCCAAACCACCACAACCTGTCATGCTGGGTCAGCCTGGAATCTTGAGGGACAGAGGACCTGGCCAGGGACCATCTGATTTGTGAGAGGAGGAGGTACTCCTGAGTTAATAGGAAGCTCCGGGACGGGAGGATCGTGTCCGGTGGGGGAGTCTATCCTGTGGTATGAAACATCCTGGAGAGGGCGTCGGGTTTCACATTTTTCGAGCCGGGCCTGTACGTAATGTGCAGCTGGAACCGAGAAAAGAAGAGGGCCCAGCGGGCCTGGCAGGGTCTTAGTCTCTTGGCGGTTTGTAAGTACTCCAGATTTTTGTGATCTGTGTACACCAGAACTGGGTGAGAAGCTCCCTCCAGCAAATACCGCCATTCTTGCAGGGGGGACTTGATAGCCAGCAACTCTCTATCTCCCATGTCGTAGTTTCTCTCCGATGGGGTTAGTTTCTGCGAGAAGAAAGCGATGGGGTGAAGATCGCCTTGGGCCCCTGCCTCTGAGACAGTACTGCTCCCACTGTCGTTTTGTAAGCATCTATTTCCAGAGTGTAAGGAAGGGTAGGATCCGGATGTTTGGGGACCGGAGCCGTGGTGAAGAGTTGCTTTAGTCGTTGAAAAGCTGCCTGCACTTCAGGAGTCCAACGGAAGCGTGTGTTCTGCTTCGTGAGCTGGGTAATAGGGGCAATGACAGCGGAGAATCCTCTAATGAACTTCTGGTAGAAGTTAGCAAAGCCCACGAAGTGTTGGACCGCTTTCCTGTCAGTAGGTGTGGGCCACTCCACAATAGCGGAAACCTTCTGGGGGTCCATAGTAATACTGGACATGGAGAGTATGAAGCCCAGGAAGGAAATGTCAGAGCATTCGAAAGCGCACTTCTCAGCCCTAGCATACAGGCCATGTTGGCGGAGGCAGCTCAGTACGCTTTTGACATTCCCCCGGTGCTCCTCCAATGATGACGAAAAAATTAGGATGTCATCCAGGTATACCACTACAAATACGTCAAGAAAGTCCCGGAAGATGTAGTTTACTAGATGCTGAAAGGTGGCCGGGGCGTTACAGAGCCCAAACGGCATGACTAAGTATTCGTAATGGCCAAAACGGGTTCGGAAGGCCGTCTTCCACTCATCCCCCTCTCTGATGCGGATGAGGTTATAGGCCCCTCTTAGATCCAATTTAGAGAACACCGAGGCCGACCCAAGTCTTTGGAATAATTCCGGGACCAGAGGCAAGGGATAACGGTTCTTAACCGTGATCTTGTTGAGATCCCTGTAGTCGATGCAGGGTCTCAAGGATTTATCCTTCTTTTCAACGAAGAATATCCCGGCACCGGCAGGAGAAGTAGACGGGTAGATAAACCCCTTATTTAAGTTGTCTTCCAGGTAGGCCTTAAGGGCTGCCAGCTCCAGCTCGGAAAGGGGGTATATCCTGCCAAAAGGCACCTCTGCCCCTTGGAGTAGCTCGATAGGGCAGGCGTAAGGTCAGCGTGGAGGCAAGGCATCCGCTCCCTTCTTGCTAAAGACATCTAAAAACTTGTGATACTGTGCAGGGACTGCCAGGCGGGTTTCCGTATCAGGATCCAGACAGGGTGCCGTGAGGGCAAGACCCGTGGGCTGTGGGAAGCAGTGGAGACGGCAATAGGGAGATGGGAATTGCACATTGCCAGTGACCCAATCAATTTGCGGACAATGGGCCCGGAGCAAAGGTAGCCCGAGGATGACAGGACTCAGCGGGGGTGCAATGACGTCCAGTATTAGCAACTCTGAGTGACCATTAGAAGCACTGGCTGGAATGGGGATCTCGTGAGTCACCGTACCCGAGCTAATGGTGGACCCATCGGCCAAGCGAACCGTCATTTGGTGTGCCTTCGGCTGGAGAGGAACCTGGTGCTGGGTTGCAAAGGTCAAGTCCATTAAACAACTGCAGGCCCCAGAGTCTATGACTGCCTGGACTGGAACGTCTCCCCCTGGCAGCTGTAAGGTGATGGAGAGCGCCAAATGGGTCGTCGGGCTGAACATGGACAGGACCTCCCTCTTGACGGGGTAGGGACTCCTAGGCCACTTGGCAGGGCAGGTCCGCACCCTGTGCCCGGCAGCACCACAATATAGGCACAGGTCATGGGCGCTGGTAGGTGACCTGCCTTTCTGATATGCGCTCTTGTAGTCGGCGGTCAATCAGGATGACCAGATCCATTCAAGCGTTCAAAGTTGGGGGGACCCCTACGCGGGCTAGCCCGTCCTTAAGGGAGTCGGACAGGCCCAACCAGAACTGGAAGCAGAGGGCAGCGGAGTTATAGGTGGTGTCGGCGCTCCAGCACCGGAATTCGGCCACATCATTTTCCACGGGACAGCCGCCCTGCTTGAGCGCATGGAGCATGGCTTCGGCTGTGGCGGTCTGGTGCGGGTCATCATACAGACGCGCCATGGCCCGGAAGAAGCCTGCTATAGTGGTGGTATCAGGGGACTTATCTTCCAGAAGTCAGTGAGCCCAGGCCTGGGGTCCGTCTCGGAGGAGTGAGATGGCCAGTCCCACCTTGATGGCTTCTTGGAAGAAGGTGCTGGGCTGGAGAGCGAAGTACAATACGCAGGTGCTCCGCAATGCCCGGAACTTCTTGCGGTCCCCTGCGAACCGTTCGGGTAAGGGTACCTCAGGTCTGGTAGGCAGAGTGATGAGAGTGTGATCAGGAAGTGGGTTGGACCCCAATGCGGGTAGTGCAGCGAGCTCCAGGACTTGGCTTTCCAGCCGCAGGTAGTGATCTTGCAGAGCCTTCACGTACCTGGTGAATGAGTCTGACTTATGCAGTGGGTAACCTGCCTTACAACCCTGACTCGGGAACCCCTGGTAGAGTAGACAGGTGGCTCGGGAGTGCAGGATGGCACGAGGGTCGGACTGGGTCACTGCTGTTGATAGGAAGTCCGTAGGTGCACTCGTGCACAAGAAGCGTGTCTTACAGGCTGGGTCGTAAAGCTGGCTGGCGGTGCAGTACAGAAGGAGCAGGCAGATGGATGGTCGGGTTCAGGCAGGGTCGTCAACAGGCGGGCGGCAGAAGTACAGAAGGGCTAGGCAGGAGGGTGGTCGTAGGCAGTCCAGGGGTCGGTGCAGGCAGAAATCAGCAAAGTCAGGCAGGCCGGGTCGTAGGAACAGGTAATCAGAGTACAGGCAGATCAGGAACACACACTATACGCCATAGATCAGACAGCACTTGCTGCAGGGCATGCAGGGTTGAAATAGAGCCGTTTGGCGCCATTTCCAGTGCGTGCGTGAATGTGCATTAGAGGCCAGGAAGTGTATTTTGGCAGGATTTTCTCTAACACCCAGGAACGAAATGTTGGCGCACTCAAAGGCGCATTTCTCTGCCTTGGCATAGAGGCCGTGTATCCTTAGGTGGGTGAGCACACTTTTCACATGCCTGCGATGCTCCTCTAGCGACAGCGAGAAAATCAGTATGTCGTCTAAATATACGACTACAAACTGGTCCAAGAAGTACCAGAAAATATCATTTACTAAGTGCTGGAATGTTGCGGGGGCGTTACATAGCCCGAAGGGCATCGCGAGTTATTCATAATGCCCAAACCGCGTGCGGAAGGCGGTTTTCCACCTGTCCCCTTTGCGAATGCGGATAAGGTTGTATGGCCCCCGTAGATCCAACTTAGTGAAGACAGAGGCAGTTCCTAACCTCTGGAAGAGCTCGGGGACCAATGGTAGCGGGTATTGGTTCTTGATAGTAATCCGATTGAGTTCCTGATAGTCTATACAGGGCCGAAGCGAATGGTCCTTCTTCTCCACGAAGAAGATCCCGGCTCCTGCTGGCGAGGTGGATGGTCTAATGAAACCCTTTTTTAGGTTTTCATCTAAATATGCCTTGAGGGCAACCAGTTCCACTTCGGATAGGGGGAAGGATGTCAGCTCCCTTCTTGCTGAAGACTTCATGGTAAGGTGCAGGGACGACCAGGGGGGCTTCCTGATCGACGTCTGTGTCCAAGCTGAGTACGACTGAGGGGTTTTCTGAGGGCTGAGACTGCGGTAAGCAGTGGTGCAGACAGTAGGATGAGGAAAAGGTTATGTCCCCTGTTGCCCAGTTGACCTGGGGGTTATGAGCCCGGAGCCAAGGAAGACCCAGGATGACTGGATACAGAGGGGACGCGATGACATCCAGCAACAGGAACTCAGCATGCCCTTCCTTGGCCTGGGTAAACACTGGAGTGGTCTCCTGGGTTACTGTGCCTGATTTTATGGTGGACCCATTGGCTAGTCGACCGACCATAGGATGCTCCTAAGGTCGAATGGGTATCTGGTGGTGCGCTGCGAAGGTGATGTCAATGAAACAGCTACACGCACCAGAGTCCAGGATGGCCTGCACCGGAACAGTCCCACTGGGCAGCTGCAAGGTAACAGGGAGCACAAGATGAGCCTTGTCACTAGGCAAGTACAGGAGTCCATCTGAGCTACTGGTGGGCCGCTTGCCGGCCTTAGCGGGACAGTCTTTCACCAGATGCCCAGAACATCCACAATACAGACACAGGTTCTGAGCTATGCGTCTTTGGCGTTCCACAGGGGTTAAAGACGGGCGACGGCGCCCGATAGGCAGGGGTTCCTGGTGGTCTGGACTTGGGGTCCTGGAACTCCGCCAGGGTAAACGTTCTGGTCCAGCTGATCTCTCGGCCCTGCGTTCCCCAGCGATCGATCTGGATGGCCAGATCGATCAGGGCGTCTAGGGTGTGTGGGACCCCGACGCGAGCCAGCTTGTCTTTGAGCGGCTCCGAGAGACCCAACCAGAACTGATAACTGAGAGCCACCCCATTCCAGGCAGTGTCGGCGCTCCATCGCCGGAATTTAGACACATACTCCTCTGCCGGCCGGTGGCCCTGTCAGAGGGCATGGAGGGCTGCCTCCGCTGTGGCTGCCTGGTGAGGGTCTTCATACAATCGGGCCATCGTTTGGAAGAACCGGCCCAAGTTGGAGATCTCAGGTGCATTGCTCCAGAAGGCGGTATGCCCAGGTTTGGGGTTCCTCTCGGAGGAGGGAGACAATGCACCCCACTTTAGTGGCTTCCAGCGAGAAAGTCCGGGGCTGAAGAGCAAAGTACAGTTCACAGGAATTGCGGAATGCCCAGAACTTCCTGCGGTCTCCTGCAAACCACTCGGGCATGGGCACCTCAGGCTCCTTAGGATGGACCCCTACAGTACATGGGGCCGATTGGCCGGGACTGGCTGGTGCAGAGCTGGAAAGTTCGTGCAATCTCCCTTGCAAGTGATGGTATCCCTCCTGCAAGTTCTTAACAGCCTGGGTGAGGCCAGTAAGGTGTGCACACAGCTCATCCACAGGAGAGGTCCCCTGTGCATACTCAGGCATGGCTGTCCATTACTGTCACGTACCTGACGGATGAGTCTGACTTATGCAGGGGATCACCTCTCTTGTGGCCCTGGTTCGAGAACCCCTGGTAGTGAAGACAGGGAGCTAAGGAGCACAGGGGGGCACGAGGGCTGTACTGGACCACTTGATAATAGGTGCAAGTCCACTGGGCTCGTGCAAGTAGAAGAGTAGTCGTACAGTCCGAGTTGGCAACAGGCTGGCTTATGCGGTACAAAAGGAGCAGGCAGGTGGGTAGTTGGGTGCAGGCAAGGTCGGCAACGTGCGGGCAGCAAAGGTACAAGAGGGCTAAGCAGAAGAGTCGTCGTAGGCAGGCCGGGATCAGGGCAGGCAGATAGCAGCAAAGTCCAAAGAGAGCCGGGGTCACAGGAGCAGGAAGTCACTCAGAAGCAGACACAGGGGTCACAGGTGCAGGAAAGTCTCTGACAGGCAAACACACAGGTCACTGGAATGCTGTAGAATGGACAGCACCTGCTTCCTGGTGCTGTCCTACTTAAATGGCCGCTATTGGCACCATTAGCGTGTGCAGGAAGCCAAAAACGGCCACAAGGACCGTTTTCCTGACAGGTATACTGTATCCAATTCAGTGGCGGCCGCTCCATAAGGGGCACAGGGCCCCCCCATCCATGCTTCTGGCCCCCTGATCTACATGCAGGTACGCCGGACTATGGATTCCAATGTCTTTTGAAGCATGTGATTAGAACCAGAGGCTCTAACAGGCTTCAAAACAGGATGGGCTCGGGGCGCAGAGCACTGCGCCCTGATCCCACCCAGTTGTGTGACACTAGCGAATGAATTTTGCTATTCTGCCACATTCTCCTCCTGGCCAATCAGATAGCTCCTATTGGCCAGGGAATCTTATGACTCCCTGGCCAATCGTGCCTCAGGACACAATTCTGGGTTCCAAGCAGCCAGAAGGAGAATACCGCCTGTCTCCCAGGGAGGGGGGGGGGGCACGTGTTGGTTGTGCCACCGTTGGTTCTGTTACTCCCCCAAAAATAGTAGGCACCAGCCGCCACTGGTATCCATGGGAACAAATAGAAAAACATATAGTGGGGTTTCTAAAATTTTACTGCAAAAATGGTAATACAATTTCAGTTAGACCAGGGAAGTAGAAATTGTCCCGGCATCAGTGGGAGTAAGCAATGCTCCTTTTTTTATGTCAGTGAGAGGAATTGTGCTCCATTGTTGGTGTTATTGGGTGGGAAGAATCATGCCCCATCGTTGGTTGTCACTGGGAGGAACTGTGCCCCATCATTGGTGTCATTGGGAGGATGTGTGCCCCTTCCTTGGTGTCAGTGGGGAGAATTATGCCTTATTGTTAGTTTCAGAGGATGAAATGTTGCACCAGGGGCTGGATAAAAGCAAGCAAAGGGCTGCACCCGGCCCCCCGGGCCACACTTTGGACACTGAGTTAGACCATCACAGGTGCAGCATTGCAGTAAAATGAGTAAATAAACTGTCTTATATTCATGTTTCCTTTTGCTTCCTGTCTCATCTATTGTTCATTATAAATACTCTGAGAACAAATACCGTCTCCCTAATTAATGCAACCACAAGACAAACGTCCTCTTGTTTCCTCATCCTTTGTGCACCTAATTACAGTACAGGTTAAAAATAAATGAATGGGATTATAGAAATGGAAATATTCAAAAGCATTCTGATACAATTTCATGGAGACATACACTCACCGGCCACTTTATTAGGTACAGCTGCCCCATTGCTTGATAATACAAATTGCTAATCAGCCAATCACATGGCAGCAACTCAATGCATTTAGGCATCTTGACGTGGTGAAGACAACTTGCTGAAGTTCAAACCGAGCATCAGAATGGGGAAGAAAGGAGATTTAATTGACTTTAACATGGCATGGTTGTTGGTGCCAGACGGGCTGGTCTGAGTATTTATTTCAAAAACTGCTGATCTACTGGGATTTTTACGCACAACCAAAATATTCAGTGAGCGGCAGATGTGTGGACGAAAATGCCTTGTTGATGTCAGAGGTCAGAGGAGAATGGTTGGAGATGATAGAAAGGCAACAGTAACTGAAATAACCACTTTTTACAACCAAGGTATGTGAATACCATCTCTGAACGCACAACACATCAAATCTTTAAGCAGATGGGCTACAGAAGCAGAAGACCACAATTGGTGCCACTCCTGTCAGCTAAGAACGGGAAGTTTAGGCTACAATTCGCACAGGCTCACCAAAATTGGACAATCACAGATTGGAAAAATGTTGCCTGGTCTGATGAGTCTGGATTCCAGCTGCGGCATTCAGATGGTGGGGTCAGAATTTGGAGTAAACAACATGAAAGCATGGATCCACCCTGCTTTGTGTCAACAATTCAGACTGGTGGTGTAATGGTGTGGGGGATATTTTCTTGGCACACTTTGGGCCCCTTAGTACCAACTGAGCATCTTTAAACACCATGACCTACCTGAGTATTTTTGCTGACCATGTCCATCCCTTTATGACTACAGTGTCCCCATCTTCCGATGGCTCCTTCCAGCAGGATAATGCACCATGTCGCTGGTTTCTTGAACATGACAATGAGGTCACTATACTCCAATGGCCTCCACAGTCACCAGATCTCAATCCATTAGAGCACCTTTGGGATGTGGTGGAATGGTAGATTTGCATCATGGATGTGCAGCCGACAAATCTGAAGCAACTGCGTGATGCTATCATGTCACTATAGACTAAAATCTCTGAGGAATGTTTCCAACACCTTCTGGAATCAATGCCATGAAGGATAAAGGCAAAAGGGGGTCCAACCCACTACTAGCAAAGTGTATCTAATAAAGTGGCTGGTGAGTGTATATTTCTTTGTGATTAATGGTGAGAAAAAAACAAATATGGCTGAATTTGGTTGCTAAAAATGCTGACATGTAAGCATTTTTTGTAGTTAGCCATTGTCTGTGTGATGCTTTTATGTCACTATGGACCAAAATCTCTGAGGAATGTTTCCAACACCTTGCTGAATCTATGCCACAAAGAATGAAGGCAGTTCTGAAGGCAAAAGGGGGTCCAACCTGGTACTAGCAAGGTGTACCTAATAAAGTGGTTGGTGAGTGTATATTTCTCATTAAGTTATGGTTATCATTAGGGATGGGCCGAACGGACCCCTATTTGGTTTGCACCAGAACATTTGAACCCCGCGAAAGTTCGGACCTGAATAATGAACCCTATTAAAGTTAATGGGACCCGAACGTCAAAAATCAAAAGTTTCCATTTTGAAGGCTTATATGCAAGTTATTGGGCATACAATGGTTATAGGGGTCTGGTTCCTGCCCTGGGGGACATGTATCAATGGAAAAAAAGTTTGTAAAAAACGTAAATTTTAAATGAGCAGTGATTTTTTGATTTTTAAAGTGAAAGCATAAAAATGAAAAAGTCCTTCCAATATAGTGCCTGGGGGGTCCCCTTAGTCTAACTGTAAAGTGCCAGATCTGTACCATGTCTAGAATCTGCTACAGCAATAATTGCATTTATAAAGCCAAAAAATGACATTTTTCCTTGCAAGCTGCCTTTATTTTGCTCAGCAACAGCTGGGGAGCCAGTGTGTATGATGAGATTACAATGTAGTGCACTGGGAACAAGATTAGAGATTTTTTGGATAAATTCTGGTATCACTTTGACTTAGGATAGAAGTAAAGGGTGCGGAAAAATTGGGCTTTGGGTGTCGGTGATGCCTTCACACCATAACCCTATAGAGATGCTCTTCATGAAGGCAAGAATTGGCCTTTCTGCAAAAAAAAATTGCAATGATATGCACCTGTCAAACAGGTGCAGAAAAATTGGTCTTTGGGTGTCGGTGGCGCCTTCCCACCGTAACCCTATAGAAGTGCTCTTGATGAAGGCAAAAAAATTTGCA
Organism: Glandirana rugosa; assembly: GCA_018402905.1. Taxonomy (NCBI): domain Eukaryota; kingdom Metazoa; phylum Chordata; class Amphibia; order Anura; family Ranidae; genus Glandirana; species Glandirana rugosa. The sequence continues at coordinate 108,868 of BLSH010337864.1, read as the reverse complement.
ATGATATGCACCTGTCAAACAGGTGCTGAAAAATTGGTCTTTCAGATGAAATGATTGAACACCCTCAAAGCTAGGCAGCCTTGAAGTCCTGCAGAGATTCCACATCCCAAAAACAATTAATCAGTGACATCAGCATCAGGGGCTTCATAGCTGGTAATCCCGGACTGATTCAATTTTTATAAACGTCAAATGGTCTACGGAGTCTGTGGACAGACGCGTTCTATGATCAGTAACGAAACCTTCTGCAGCACTGAATGCCTGTTCTGAAACCATGCTGGATGCAGGGCAGGCCAACAACTCAATAGCATACTGGGCAAGTTCTGGCCAGTGGTCTATTCTCATGACCCAGTAAGCCAGTGGATCATCAACTGGAAAGCTGTCAATCTCTGTTTTGGCCCCGAGGTAATCATCCACCATGTGATGCAGACGCTGCTGATGGGATGTGGAAGCTGACAGCCCTGGGCAGCGATGACTAAAGAAATTCCAAAATGCCTCACTTAGGCGAACGCCTTCTCCAACGCTCCTCTCTTGACCAACAGAAGACTCAAAACTACGTTTTCCACGACACTGTAACCTACTGGAGTCGGGAAAAATGTTCAGTGAAATCCTCTTTAACTTGTCCCCAACAACAGGGATTGTGTCACTGATGCATGCACTGTCATGGCTCACCATCCTTGTGGCCTTCTCAAATGGTGACAGCACAGTGCATGCATCCTTTATGATCAGTCATTGGCGTGGGGAAAAAAAGCTGAGGCGGCCTGAGCCTATCGTCGTGCCGTACTCACACAGGTACTTGTTGACAGCCCTCTGCTGCACGTATAGACGCTGCAGATTTGCCAAAGTCCAGTTCCGCCTGGTGGGCATGTCACAAATCAGGCGGTTTACGGGCAGGTGGAATACCTGCTGAATTTCAGCCAACCAAGCACTGGCTGTGTATGACATGGCTACAGACTCTTCTGGCCAGCTTTAGCACATCTTCCAACCCTGGATACGTAATTATGAAATGCTGCACCATCAAATTGAGGACATGTGCCAGGTATGGCACATGTGTCAACTTTCCCTGTCTAAGGGCGGACAGGAGGTTTGAGCCATTATCGCACACCACCATTCTTGGCTCCAGCTGGCTTGGTGTCAACCACCTCTGGGCCTGTCCCTGCAGAGCTGCTACGGTGTGGTTCCTGTCCATTAGACACACCAGCTGAACCACTGCAGGGCAACTTTTAGCCTGACTCATGGAATAGCCCTTTGAATGCTTAGGGGGTACCTGATGTTCATAGGACAATTCTGCAGAGGAGGGCATGGAGGTGGCAGAGGAGGAGGAGGAGGGAGTAGAGCTCACAGGTCTGACATCATCACCACCAGCTGTATGGAGAAGTGGGGGCACAACAAGCTGCAGCACCAAGCCCTGTCCTGCATCCTTCCGAGTTGCAAGCAGCGTTACCCAGTGTGCTGTGAATGAAATATATCGTCCCTGCCCATGCTTACTGGGCCATGTGTCAGCAGTAAGGTGGATTTTACGGCTGACTGCCTTGCCCAACGATGCTAGAATATTCCCTTCCACGTGATGATAGAGAGGTGGAACGACTGGGAACCTGCCATTGTGGTACAGCACATTGTGCGAATTCACGGAAGGGGCAGAATCCACCAGGCTGAAAGACAGAAGTTGGAGAGCCAACAGCTTTGACAAGCTTGCATTTAGACGCTGGGCATGTGGGTGGCAGGGACTGTATTTTTCCCGCTGCAGCAGAGGGGGCAGAGAAATTTGCCGGCTACAGTCTACAGGTGGACTATAAACTATAGACGTACCTTCAAGCACGAGTAAATAAACATCTCCAGGGCATGCAGATGGGTAACCTGTATCTCCCCTTGGGGAGACATGTGGCAAAATTCCATCATTATCGCATGCCAAGAGTCCTCTTTACAGTGATTGATAGAATACACATTCCGGCCAGGGGTGGCGATTGGAACAAGACCCTCCTCCAGCGCAAAATGCGCTGGATCAGGCGTCTTAAGGCCACCGTGCCCCCTGGTCTGAATGAGGCAGAAAGCTTTAGACCCTTTCTAGAGGGCTATAGTTCTGGAAAAACAGATTTAAAAAAAAAATTCTGTCTTCCTCTTCACCCCGCCCCCTTCCCATAGGAAGGATGTATGGGTGTAGCAATGTGGCATGTGGCACCCCATGTCCGACACAGGCCCCAGATGGCCTACCCCACCGACCCCTACCCAGGTCTTGGTTTCTCAAATTTTGAGTATCGGTTATTTTAAGCAACCGAGATTTGTATTTGCTTTGTTATGTATGTAACTTGTGTTCGGTAAATGTTCAATTGTTATGCTACAACATATACAGTGTTCCTTTGGACATGAGGTCTTCTGGGGTATGTCTGTCTCCATCTCTCTGTCATTCTCCCATAGCGCCCAGCACATAAGGGCCCTGTGGTTTGGGAATATCCCGCCCAGGGGTCTTTTTTGGTCAGCGCTAGGTGGTCGGGTAATTTTTTATCCTTCCACAAGATGGCGCTGCCCTTTTGAACGTGCTGTCGGTTATAGTCCTAAACCACAGTGTCATCTGGCCCTTTGGGACGTTGTTCCGAACGGCCGGATATGACCGAACGCGCGGTGATGCACTTCTGTTCGGAGGAGGCGCCTGCGCGGTTTATAGGACGCCAGGGATGGTGACCGGCGCCATCTTCCCTCTCTTCGGTCCATCCGACCGTATGTTTTCCTAGGACCTGTGGATGTGGCAGGAACAAGCGGTGGATCCAGGGGTCTGGCCCCTTCTTGGTTGTTGTAACTGGGGCATGAAAAGTTTTGTTTTTTTGGCAACCCCTGTCAGATGAACGGCTCCATATCCCCACCCACCGATCTTTTGTTACTTGTACCCACTTGGAAGGTAAAACTTTTTCAAAGATAATTTTTCAGTTAACAGGGAATGAGCTGGGATTTTTCTTAAATTTCAATTTTTAGCTTTCCATGTTTGAATCCTTTATATATGTATATCGTAGAAAACCTTTCAATATGGGCTTTGCACTGGTCGTTGGATGATTGTCTTGTCCTACCATTCCGACGCTTTGGGAAGTACACAATGAGCAGAGAGAGAGAGAGGGGGGCATGCCTGAGATTATCCGAATCACACAAAGGTCTATATCAGTGGCGGCTGGTGTGTGAGGGGCGCCGCCTCCCACCGGCTAAAGAAGAGGAAATAAAAAAAAGTCAGCCCGCCCCCCTGCAGGTGGTGCGGGTGCATTGACTTTTTTTTTTTTCGGCTCCTTGGCTGTCACATGACAGCCAAGTAGTGAGCCTATTGGTCGGCCATTAAAAGCTACGAGGGTGCGCTGAACAGGCGCACCCTGCATAGCTTGATTGGCTGCCCTGAGCCTCCGCTCAGGGTGATTGGATGCGGTGGCCGGGGGCGGGTCACTGTGGCAGCAGAGGTCACATCTGCTTCCACAGAGACCATGACCGCCCGGGGACCGACGAGGGGGGACAGCCGCTCTCCGTATGCCGAATCTCTGAAACAATCCAGCCTGCTGGATGTGCAGGGGGGGACCTCTGCAGTGTACCCCACCTGTGTCCCTGGCTGCAAACTGCCCCACCTGTGTCCCTGGCTGCAAACTGCCCCCCCCTGTGTCACTGGCTGCAAACTGCCCCACCTGTGTCACTGGCTGCAATCTGCCCCACCTGTGTCACTGGCTGCAAACTGCCCCACCTGTGTCACTGGCTGCAAACTGCTCCACCTGTGTCACTGCCTGAAAACTGCCCCCACCTGTGTCACTGCCTGCAAACTGCCCCCACCTGTGTCCCTGGCTGCGTCCCTGTGTCCACCCCCGTCAAACGTCCGTCACTGTGTCCACCCCCGTCA
>BLSH010337864.1:64850-78172 GCA_018402905.1 Glandirana rugosa | reverse complement strand
CCATTAATGTCTAAACCGCTGGCAACAAAAGGGAGTACACCCCTAAGTGAAAATGTCCAAATTGTGCCCAAAGTGTAATTTTTTTGTGTGGTCACCATTATTTTCCAGCACTGCCTTAACCCTCTTGGGCATAGAGTTCACCAGAGCTTAACAGGTTGCCACTGGAGTCCTCTTCTACTCCTCCATGACGACACGGAGCTGGTGGATGTTAGAAACTTTGCTCTCCTCCACCTTCTGTTTGAGGATGCCCCATAGATGCTCAATAGGGTTTAGGTCTGGAGACATGCTTGGCCAGTCCATCACCTTTACCCTTAGCTTCTTTAGCAAGGCAGTGGTCATCTTGGAGGTGTGTTTGGGGTCGTTATCATGCTGGAATACTACCCTGCGGCCCAGTCTCCGAAGGGAGGGGATCATGCTCTGCTTCAGTATGTCACAGTACATGTTTGCATTCATGGTTCCCTCAATGAAGTGTAGCTCCCCAGTGTCGGCAGCACTCATGCAGCCCTAGACTATGATACTCCCACCACCATGTTTGACTGTAGGCAAGACACACTTGTCTTCAGAGGTGGCTCTAGGCTTTGTGAGGCCTTAGGCAAAACCTAGACACGAGGCCCTACTCACATCCATAATGGGAAAAATAATTCAAGCAATAAAAAAATTAACTTTATAATTTGCATATATTAAGAGCTTCAAAGTGCTGGTGTCAGTACTCTCTATCTTGGTGCTGGTGTCAGTGTCAAATTAGGCGGTTGCGAAGCCTCTGTGAGTATGAGGCCTTGGGCGACTGCCTAATTTGCCTAATTAAAGAGCCGCCTCTGCTTGTCTTTGTACTCCTCAACTGGTTGCCACCACACATGCTTGACACCATCTGAACCAAATAAGTTTATCTTGGCATCATTAGACCACAGGACATAGTTCCAGTAATCCATATCCTTAGTCTGCTTGTCTTCAGCAAACTGTTTGCAGGCTTTCTTGTCCATCATCTTTAGAAGAGGCTTCCTTCTGGGACGACAGCCATGCAGACCAGTTTGATTCAGTATGCGGCGTATGGTCAGAGCACTGACAGGCTGACCCCTAACCCCTTCAACCTCTGCAGCAATGCTGGCAGCACTCATACGTCTACTTCCCAAAGACAACCTCTGGATATGATGCTGAACACGTGCACTCAACTTCTTTGGTCGACCATGGTGAGGCCTGTTCTGAGTGGAACCTGTCCTGGTAAACTGCTGTATGGTCTTGGCCACCGTGCTGCAGCTTAGTTTCAGGGTCTTGGCAATCTTCTTATAGCCTAGGCCATCTTTATGTAGAGCAACAATTCTTTTTTTCAGATCCTCAGAAAGTTCTTTGCCATGAGGTGCCATGTTGAACTTCCAGTGACCAGTATGAGAGAGTGAAAGTGATAACATCAAATTTAACACACCTGCTCTCCATTTACACCTGGGACCTTGTAACACTAATGAGTCACATGACACCAGGGTGGGAAAATGACTAATTGGGCCCAATTTGGACATTTTCACTTAGGGGTGTGCTCACTTTTGTTTCCTGTGGTGTAGACATTAATGGCTGTATACTCACTACTTTACATTGTAGCAAAGTGTCATTTCTTCAGTGTTATCACATGAATAGATATAATAAAATATTTACAGCAATGTGAGGGGTGTACTCACTTTTGTGAGATACTATATATATATATATATTTAAATCATAAAAAAATGATTAACAAAGAATTAAATGCCTCAGTCATATACTTCATTCCTATTAGCAATTCTAATTGGAATGTGTTAAATCCTCTTTCGCAAAGGACTACATACAGTATCTTAGTGGCTAGCTTGGTGGTAGACTAGAGATCTGCAATTTTCAATGCATTTCTTGATTAAACTCTGCTTCTTAAGGAGGAAAATGGAGGATAATTCTAAAATAGGTCATTGCAAAGTGCAGGAGGCATAGTCACTAAAAATGTCCCCAGGGTGAGTGCACGGGGCATAGGAAAGGGGCTCCCCCAAGAAATCACTGGGCCAAAGGCTTGTATCATATTGGTATGGTCTAAGGAGAATGTTAATCCATTTACCCCATCTCTCTCCATATCCTAGAAGCCCAATTTATTCCTTCTAACCAATGTTGTTATTATTTAGGTGCCAATGGGGGAAATTTCCTGAAACTGGTGCACGCAAAATCTAGTCCCACTGTGCATAGTAACCAATCAGCTTCTAACTTCAACTTGTTCAATTAAGCTTTGACAATGAAACCTAGAAGCTGATTGGTTACTGTGACAGACCCAACTGGGACAAAGGCTTTTGGAGAGGACTAGGGGCAAGCCTCCTATCCATTGATTATGGCCCATGGAGGAGACCGGGGATCTTGTCTGCTTCTCCCGGTCAGAGCATGGTAAAGAGCTCAGTTCAGCCTCTGATCCCATGGAGAGAGCAGATCATTCTCTAATGATGGACAACTAAATGATGAATGCTGACAGTGAGGCTTGGATTAATTCTCTGAATAAAGACAATAAAGCTTCCATTCTGGAGGGGATGGAAAGATGTAATATTTATCTTGTACAGGTCAGAGGAAATATGGTGGCCCTCCTACAGACTTCTCAACTGGGGACAGAAATAGTTATGAACAATATCCCTCAAGAAATCTATGATGATAAATTATTTCCACTTTTTTAAACTGCTAGAGCATTATATGAGTTTTGTCTCATAGACTGTTGTAGACTGATGCTGGGCAGTCTGAGGTGGGGTGGGATCCCCAATTAATCAAAGCATTTTATTTATTTATTTCAGGTACTTATATATACATTGTCTGGGTGGGCAGTGACCTGAGTCACCTAGGCTTGTCTAGGTGACTAGTTAGCTTACTATTTATGTTGGCTGTTCCTTAGCTATGTTAATTATCTTACTGTTGGCATAACGTGATTGAGCTCTTATTTGTGTGGTATATGTAGCCAGGAGCTAGCTAATTTTGCCTGCATTATCACAAGATATTTTACCGGACTTGTACACTGACACTGTTCTCTCCTAGTGCTCAGCCTGGACTCTATGTCATCACATCCTGAAAGCACAGTGACTGAGACCTAAGAGTGGAGCAAATCATCTTGGGACATGTAGTCCAAAGAGCAAGGTTTTGCACTCAAGTTGGACTAAGTACCAGCCAGCTGGAGAAGAGAACAGAATGCTGGGAGAGGTAATAAAAAGCCTGGGTGGGGACGGAATCGTCCTCTTGGGACCACGGCCTGTATCTGCAAGCAGTGACTTAGTACTAGACTGTGCTGCAGCAGAGTCGCAACCTGTGTTACAGGGAGAGAGAGTCATTGTGATCGGGTGTGGGTGCATCCACTGCCAGCCACTTCTGATCATTCGGCAGCAGCCTGGAGGACACCCTCATCACATCCATGCCAGATCCAGCTGGAAGGTAGCATGGTACAATGTGGGGTTGAATGCTGTCCCTTGAGCCAGACTCTGCAGAGGCCTGCTGCGGAGCCCTCACGCCACTATTCAACACCGAAGGGCACTGGGATTTGGTGAGCGGGCACTTGCCCATTTTTTGTACTCCAAAGGACACTGCATGTAGATAACATTGCCTTATTTATTCCACCAAGCTTGCAAGGGTAACCTTGTTACACTTTAATCTACACTGAGAGAGAATCTAGTGTGTACATCTTGTTTGCCTGGACACATTGTGCATATTTTGAAGAGCTAGTTGAAGACTCAAGCCTTCTTCCAAGCCTTTCTCTTCAAAGGACTATAGAATTCCCCCCCCCCCCACACACACACACACACAGGCGCACACAGGGGATAAGAACATTGTGTGCATATCCAGGCCCATACAGTAGCCACGGACTCTGTTAGAGAATAGGTGTAAGAACTTTAGCTCATTTGTTTAATGTGAATTTAGAGTTTGCACACTACTGGGACTGTGGTGTCAGGGGATTAAAGGGTGGGGTATTACGGAAACCTAGTCACTCCTCTACCCTTTTTGGTCTGTAGCCATAGACTCTATACAGGGGTAAATTCTGCTGAATATACGTTCTTGAAGTGTTATAACTGCCTATTTCTTAGTTAGCTTTGCCACCAAGCTTACTGACTGTGTCTTGTCTATTGCATGTTGCAAACTCTTTGTTACTGCATTCGCTACCATTAATTTGCCAGTAAACAAATCTACTGGTTTACTTTGCATGTATGTGGACCTTTAAATTCTTTGTTTACAACAGAAATGTCAGAACTGTCAGAGGAGTCAGAGGACTTGCAAGGTCAAGGCGACCAGTGGGGTACAGAATCTTTGAGCGGCCCTCCCCGGGGCATCGATGTATATATATATATATAAATATATTCTGTGCGAGTTTACTTCAAAGAGAGTTCCAGTTTGCACCTAAGCTAGTGTTGTCTAGTCCTTGGGTTCAATATTCAGCTATAATACATGGTTCCTGGATCCAGACTGGAGGAAGCTGTATACTGATGGAAGCACCCAAGAGGGGCGCCAAGTGGTCCATGACAGTTACTATGCACAGCGATTCAGATTCTGTGTGCACCAGTTTTAGGAATGTCTATCTACTTCTCCCCCATTGACTTTTATATTGGCAACTCCGGTAAGTAGATGGTATTGGTGGTGCCCTAGTAATTACTCCTTCTGGCCTGTTAGATTGTTAGAGTCAAAAGTAGTTCAAATTCCAAAAGGGGACAAATGTGGAGAAGAGAGGGAAAAAAAGGGGAATCAAGCCCCCTCCAACTCCTGGAATTATCCTGTGATCACAAGGTTTGTGAAGACAATTGTGGATATTTTTTTTTTCTTGTTTAAATACAGCAGAGAAGGGTTGGATCACCTGTCACATTTTTATTACTGTTTATTTAGGTTTTAAAGACTTAATATGTAAGCCTATGTAGGTGTATGTAACATTAAAGGAAACTTATACTAAGGAAATATGGAGTTTGCCAGGGCCAGACTCTCTCGTTGAAAACTCTAGCTGCCTGGCTGTCATGCTGATCCATGGTTTCAGGATTTTATGAGTCACTGGTTTGGAAGAGGTATTCAGATTAGGAGATATAACAGCACTATGACTTTGGTTGCTGCATGCTTGTTCCAGGTCAGTGACTCAAAGTATTGAATCCAGAGACAGCCAGGCAACCAGCATGTTCGAAAACAAGTCAATGATGGCAGCCACCATACTTCTTTCAAAATAACTTTACTTTCAAGTGTATACCTGTATCTAAAACATACTGACATTTGCAAAGCGTGACCATTTTTTTTGGTTGCACCCCCTTTGCCCCCTAAACCACACTATTGGCTAACGAGACCTACTATTACAATGAGTGAGGATCAGAGGACAACAGAATCTGGGCCTATTTGCATTTCAATTATCTCTTATTTGGGGTTATGGGGTGCTTTACTTTAACATACTGACATTTTCTTGGGGAGAATTGCCAATTTAAACAGATACTTAAGCAAGGTATACATGTATCCTGCTGAATCAGACAAATTTCAATGTGTTTGTATAACTCTCTGTTCTGTTAAATGGTCCTGTTGGAAAACCAGCATTCAATCTGTGCATAAGGCCAATGGCAGCAGTGCTGCTCTGTGTATTCTAACAGAGGGGGAGGAGCCCTGCTGTCAGAATACAATAGGAGATTCCTGCATCCACCTCACTTGTGGGGATGAGGGAATCTGCCAGGTTCTTTTTGTTTAACCTGCTGATTGAACAAAAAAAACTGTTTGTATATACCCAGCCTGTTATTTACATGAACTACATTAGAATAATAATACTTTCTTTCAAGAGTAATGAGATTTGTATTGCTGTTCTTGACCCATTGGGGGAGATTTGTCCTTCTTAACAGTTTTTTGGAGGTGAAACCCCACCACTGACTGATGTTGCTAAAAAAGAAGATGGGGAGAAATCTCCTAATTGGCACACATGAAGGGTGCTTACTTGGAAAAGTGTCCGGTTTATATATTTGTAGATAACCACAGGTTTCCTGCATTATAATCACCCCTATAAAAGAGAGTTCACCTGATATTGGATCCTGTGCCATCCATAGCTCACAAGAAATAATGCGATTAGTAGAACTGCAAGAATCCACCTGTTTATGGCCATTAGTGCTTTGAAAAGTCTGCCAAGAGAAGAGAAAGAAGGTTATTCATGGACAAAGAAGGGAGAAAAGAGAAGAGGGAAGGGGAGGAAGGGAAAAAAGAAAAGTGGGGAAGGGGAGAAGAAGAAAGAGGATGGGAGATGAGAGTAGGGGAGGAAAAAAGAGGAGAAGAAAGGGGAGGGCAGGAGAGGAAAGGAAAGGGCGGGGAAGGGAATGAGATTTAAAAGAATGGGAGAGGAGAGTAGGGGAGGAGAAAAAAGAAGAGATAAGAAAGAGAGGAGAGGAGAAGAGAATGAGAGGAGTGGAGAGGAGAGGAGAGGAGGAGTGGAGAAGAAGATGAGAGGAGAAATGAGAAGTAGAGGAGAAGAAATGAGAAGAAGAAGAGAAGCAAGGAGAGGAGAGGAAAAGGGAGGGGAGGGGAGAGGAGAAGGGAGGGGAGGGGAGAGGAGAAGGTGAGGAGAAAAGAGAAAAAATGAGAAGGAAGGGGAGGATAGGAAAGGAAAAGGGAAGGGCAGGGAATTGTTTGAGATTTGAAAGGATGGGAGAAGAGAGTAGGAGAGGAGAAAAGAGGAGAAGAAATGAGGAGAGGTGAAAAGAGGAGAGGGGAGGGGAAGAGAGGAGATGCAGGACAGGGGAGGGAAGGGGACAAGATTTGAAAGGATGGGGGAGGAGAGTAGAGGATGAGAAAAAAAGAAGAAATGGGAAGGAGAGGAGAAGAAATAAGATTAGAGGAGAGGAAAAGGGAGGAGAGAGGAGAGGAGCAGGGGAGGGGAGGAGAAGAAAAGTGAACAATTGAGAAGGAAGGAGAGGACAGGAAAGGAAAAGGGAAGGTCATGGAACTTTTTGAGATTTGAAAGGATGGGAGAAGAGAACATGGGAGGAGAAAAGAGGAGAAGAAATGAGGAGAGAAGAAGCAGAGGAGGAGGAGAGGAGAAGCATGGGAGAGGCGAGGAGGAGAAAAGAGGAGAAGAATGGAAAGGAATTAGAGAAGAGGCTAAGAAAGATGAGGAAAAATGGATAGAAATGAAAGGAAAAGGAAAGAGAAAGAAAATGGATGAAAGGGAAAAAAAGGGGGAAGGAAAAAGAGAAGAGTCAAAAAAGGAATATTCAAACAAAGACAAACCAACATAGTCTTCAGCAACAAATTTCCTCTTTAATTGTGTGACTACTCTAAGATGATGAACACTGAAAGGCTGCTGTTGTTGCTTATGCTGCCATGGATGCCACCCTTTTATCTATATTGATGATAGATAATTAGTTTTGCATTCCTTAAAATACTGATTAGAAAGAGGTCAACTTAGGGTTGCCACATCATCCCTTTAATCCAGGACACATATGAATTACAAAGGTTCTGAGGCTAATTTAATGCAGATAAGACACCAAGTGCATTTATTTACCACCTTAATCAGCCACAGAACCAGTGTAATTAATATGTGTCCTGGATTAAAGGGATGATGTGGAAACCCTAGGTCAAATGCATCTGAATGATCTCAGAAAATCTCAAACTGGTGCCATCAACACAAGCCCAAAGTCAGCGGTAACAAGATCCTATACCATTATTACTATAACACTACACCGCACAAACTGCCATAGAAGCATCTGCACTTGAGACGGCTTCTTGTTGCTTTAACTTACACCGAGTCTTGGAATTCCTCTTAGCCACTTCTATAACTCTCCCATTTCAGTTCTGTTGCTAAATATACCCATGAATGTCCAAAGATGGTTACTTAAAGGCCAGACCTATCCAAAATTCATAGCCCAGTTGTAGTTGGCTGCAGTGGGTTGAATCACCCACCAACTTAGTAGACTTCTGTAGGACGTATAACCTGTAAACCAGGGATGAAAAGTGAAAGGATAAAAAATGCAGCATTCACTCTCTTTTAAAGCTGAAGTTTAGGTATGATTTGTATTGCTTAGTTACAGCTTGGACTATAAGGCCTCATACACACGAGCGTTTTTTACAGCCACGTTTTTTAGCGTTTTTTTTACAGCTCTCCATGTTATTCAATGACCCATTAAAAATGCTGACGTTTTTGAGCTGTAGAGGGCGTCGGCGTTAGTGAGCTGTAAATAGAAAGCGGGACCAGCGCGTTCCGAGGCTGTAGCGCTGAGCCGGCAAAACGCTCGCTAACTCCGTAGCGACATTTTTGACGCTGACGTTTGCAGGTGAAAAAATAGCAGAGGAATGTTTTTTTTTAAAAAAACGCTTATTGACGCCGACGCTCACTGACGCGCATTAACGATCACTAACGACGATGCAAAACGCCAAAAAAATGCACATTTTTCCCTGACGTCAGGCCCGACGTTTTGCTTATTTTTTTCCATACGGCGTGTGTATGAGGCCTGATATACACTATCTGTTTGAACTATACTCTATTCAACTATCTGTTGAAATATACACTATCTGTTTTAAATATACTACAAATGTAAAAAACAACTGCAACTTGCCAAAAAAGTTCCCTAACTACTCTTTCTAATAATACCGTATGAATATCAAGCAGTGCAGTCATAAACCAAAGAATCACTCACATTTTCTGGTGCAAATATCTGTACTGATAATCCTTTGTGCCGCTACAACTAATGTAACAGAGTTGTATAAACTGTCTCTCTACCTGCCCAGTACCTCTGTAGGCAAGTGCCTAAATGTCATCTGTGTGCTGCACTGAATAGTTGCTATTCAGTGATATAAGGGTTAATATGCTGTGCTGTGTCTGCCATTTGGCCTGTGGTGGTTCCCATAGCAGGGGGTGTAGGCAGGTGCAGTCTGCTTTCCCCACTGCAGGTGGCGCTCAAACCGCAGCAGCATTGCAAATGGAGAGGAAGTCAAGAGGAAAATGGTTCCTATGTGGTTTCCTGAGCCATAGGGGAAGCTATCTGATTGGATGCTGGTGCCCCATGTAACTCTGGCAGCCATCTTGGGTCAGAGTCTATTTAAGAACCTGGCTCCCGGGCTTGGCATGCATTTCACGTGTGGGTAGTGTAGGGACAGGTCACCCATCAGTCAGGGACAGTATTTAGCACCAGAGAGAGGTTCCAGATAAGTAGGGAAAGTGGAGGGACATGCCATCCTTCCCGGAAGCCTCCTCGCTTGGGTATAGACCGGCCAGTCTGCATTCCGCCCCTGGAGATAGAAGCTGTTGGTGCACCTGAAACCTACTGCTATACTTATCGCTGTAACATTCTGTAGGTGGACCCAGTCAGGGTGTCTTCCCATCAGGTTAGTTGTGCTTTGCTGAAATGTAACTTCAATACAGTTCTCTTTCTGCAACTGCACCACGCTGCACCTCCCCACAGGGGTATTTAAGCAGCAAGATGTTGGGCTTTTGGGGAGAGAGAGATTGGTTGTGGGAGTGAGGAGGACCATACACAGAAAGATGTAGTGTTGCACCTGTAGCACCCTCCTAGATAGGTGCTAGGATTAGTTAGATTGTTCATTACTGCCCATGCTGTGGCATGGAGCTGCCTTGGAAAGAAGCCAACTGCGCTAGTGATTGAGGTGAGGAAGAACAAAGTTTATTATGGCTGAACTGTAGTAGAATCTCATTCTGTCTGCAAAGAACAAAGTGCATTATGACCGAGAACCCAGCTCTTTCTCTCTCTTTCTCTCCTTTCTCTCTTAGACATGTGCAATTTGTTTCGTTCTGATTGTGGTTTTTAACGAATTTCGACAAATTCGTTAATTCAAAAATATCTGGATTAATGATAACCCATTTAACAAATTTTTCAGAATATTCAAAAATTCATAAACTCAAAAATTCGGAAATTAAAAAATCCAAAAACCCATAAATTCGGAAATCTGAAATAATAACTAACTAATAATAACTTAACTATTACTAACTATTAAATTATAGGTATTGGAATTTCCTTTCAAATTTGGCTGTTAGTGAACGTAACAAATACAAATTTATCTGAAGTTATAAATTATCCAAAATAACATATGCCGTATCTAAATGAATTGAACGTAATAAATTAATAATAATAAATAACAATAATAATATAAACTTTTTATTATTATTATTATTTATTATTAATTTGTTCCATTCCATTTGTTTAGATGCGGCATTCGTTATTTTGGATAATTCGTAACTTCGGATAAATTTGCATTCGTTACATTTAGAGTTGAGCGGACACCTGGATGTTCGGATTCCGTGGGTTCGGCCGAACTTCGCGAAAAACGAAGTTTTTAACGAACTTGACCCGAACTTTACCCCGGACCCCGAACCCCATTGAAGTCAATAGGGACCCGAACTTTTCGGCACAAAAATGGCTGTAAAAAAGTCCTGGCAAGTGCTAGAGGACTGCAAAAGCAGTAGGCGATGATTTTAGAACAATAATCTGTCCTTGTAAGCAGTAGACTCTACCTAGTCCACAATCAGATCGTTCTGTAATGCAGGATGAGATGTTATTAGATCTGCAATCTGTCCCTCACAGCACCGGCAGCATCCTCTCCCTACACTACCTAGAGAGCATGTGACATGCAGCACTAAGTTACTCCAACTTATAAAGAGGCTGGGTCACATGATGCACTGGCCAATCACAGCCATGCCATTAGTAGGCATGGCTTCTAAGGGCAAACCAGTGAAACGCTTGTTGATTGGCTGCCCTGCAGCTATTCAACATGCATGATCAAATACCCGAACCCAGAACCCGAACCCAAACTTTTTTCAAATGTCCGGGTTCGGGTCCGGGTCACGGACACCCCAAAGTTCGGTACAGACCCGAACTTTACAGGTTCACTCAACTCTACTTATAATTAATGTTTTTACTCAGCATGCCTTCAAAGTCCTTTTTTTCAAAACAATGTTTTTGTATACAAATCTAGTTTAGGATGTGGCATGCTTATACGTTTTTGACCATCACAGTTCCACCCTGTGGTGGGTTTATTGCCTCAACTTCATGCTTCAATATAATCATCTGTCTATATAATAAAAAAAAATGTATTAAATTAAAGTTATCCTCAGATTTTTGGAAATGCAAATGACACTTTTATTTCTGATGTTGGTACACATATCACATTTTTGGGGCTAATTTTAAATTTCCATAAGCAATGGTATTGTTTGTGGTTTGTAAAGACACCTGTGTGAGTTTGGGGAAATATTTTTGTGACATGGACAGCAACATGTGAAAGTGACCAAAAAAAAAAAATATTTACAAAACATGAAGAGATTTCACATTCTAGCATTCTTAAAAACAAAATAGATTATCAAATGTGCAACATTGTTGCCAGGACAATTTCTTTGAGAGAAAGATACATTTCTTTTCAACATGAAATGGATTTATTTGATAAAGTAACAATTGTACCCTTAGAATGAATGGCAGAAACTTGCATTGGCAAAATAACTCTCCTCTTCACTCCCAAAGAATGTGTGTAAAATAACTCTAATTTTGGTATTTACTAACTACTCAAGGAATTACTCCATGAGAGTTATTTTGAGAGTTGTTTTGTGTCTGAGCATGCTCAGTTGTGCTCAGCTGTGCTCTGTGCCTAGGAGTAAGGCGACGGGGAATTTATCTCTTCTCATACTTTTTTTCAGATATTTCAGCGTAGAAATCACTTTTTCACACAGTTTAAAAGCAGATTATCTTTAAACAACATGCCGCATATTTTAGTACAATTTAGGGGATCAGATCATGCTCCAAACATTATTTCTATTTGCACTACTCCACGTCTGGACTGGAGTAAGGAGTTGGGAGTTATCTGTGACCTGGGAGCTATAGTGAATTCCATTTTGGGTGTAAATCTACTCCAGAGCTATTGTGAATACCGTTTTAACTCTATTTAGCACCATTTGCCATTTTTGGGAGCTAAATTGCTCTCAGGGGTAAATTTACTCCACTGATCGCTTTAGTAAATAAACCCCACAGTCTTACACAGTCCTTGTCTAGTCCTATCCAGTCTTGCTCTAACAGTCCTTAGTAAATCTTTTCAATCATGTAGGGATTATATCCCAGTCATATCCAGGGTAACAAAAAAAATGTGCAGACAATTTGTTTCATTTAATCTTAAACTGCAGTCCAAATTAAAAATCAAATGCCATCTCAATCATCTTTAACCACTTCAATACAGGACCAGTGTTGCCAACCGTCCATAAATTTACGGACAGCCAGTAAAAACAGGGGAGTTGTTTGGGTGTCCGTAAAAGTCCGTAGCAGCCGAAAAGTGCCAGTAAAAACGGTGGCCATCGGCTCCGGTCATAGCTGTGCATGTGCAATTACAGAAATTCCTGAGCGGCGAGTGAGAAGATCCAATCCTGACCCTGAGACGAGTTGGACAACCACTCCCTCCTGCTGCCAGCTAGCGCCTCTGCCCAGCCCATCCACCCTCAAATGAGGTTACTGCATTTTCCCACCACACCACCGCCAGCCAGCACCTGACCAGAGCAGACGCTCTGGATGGATGGATCCTCCTGATTCCTGCCTGCCTCCCTGCTCTGGCTGACCGTGCAGCCATACTGGTGACAGTGGTGAGTGCAGTACGCTTCCTCTTCAAGCCAGCTAAAAGGAGTCGGGACAGTGAGTGTGGGACTGTTTGACTCCCACACTGTCTCTGCTCCCTCTGATAGACAGCCAGGAGCCAGGCTGCAGGAGTCTCTCTCTCTTAGTGTGAGTGTGCACTGTATGAGTGCAGTGTGCGCTGTATGAGTGCAGTGTGCACTGGATAAGTGGCAGGAGGTAATGGAAGCATGGTGTAATGGAAACAGGAGGTGATGGGGATGGTGGGATGGAAATATGTTTTTTTTTACCTTGCTATCTACCTTAAATCACATTGTTATTTGTACAGTGTACTTGCTTGTAGCCTAAATATTGAAATTTGCACTGAAAACTGTAATTCTGTAACCTTTGTAAAATGCCAGTAAAAACTTGGCTGTGTCAGTAATTTTTGGGTGTTGTGTCAGTAAATTTCAATCTGGTAGGTTGGCAACACTGTACAGGACACTTACACCCCCTTCCTTCCCAGACCATCACAGGACATGTCACAACGGTTGGATGGTCTAACTTTAAATGACTGTGTTGTGGGTTTTTAATGACTGTGTCGGTTCAAAAATGACCGTAAAATGTTTCCAATGTCTTAATGTCAAAAGTCACGTTTAAAGTTATAAATCCGATGTTCGTTCATGTGACATGTTTATTGTTACACTAAATTCCATCTATCGTTCCATTTTTTTTTGTATAAAGGTAGGGTGGTAGGGGTAGTGGAGGACAAAGGTAATGTGGTACGAAGGTAATGGAGGACGGTGAATAGGT
>BLSH010337864.1:35416-47771 GCA_018402905.1 Glandirana rugosa | reverse complement strand
AAGTGAACTCACAGGGCGACACTGCTAGCTTGAATGACCACTTAAGTGTTAGTCTCACACTGGGGGGGGGGGTTTCTCCTAGCCTCACATTAGTGTTTACCAGATAAACAAGCCACAATGAACCCCCTCAAGGCTAATTAGCATCAATAAATACTTTTGTTCCTTCTCAAGTCTACATTCCACAATACCCTGCAAGCAACTGTGGGCCTTTGATATGTAATGCAGCTTGGCTTAAACTTAAGCCATGGCCTACAGTAAATACCTACGTGTGTATGTATATGTATATGAAATATTACACAACATTCCCCCACTTGGGTCTGTTCTAATTCTTAGAACTGACCCATAATGGCAACAACAAACAACAAACATATCATTACAATTTGAGGTACTGAATGCTTTACAATGGCTCATATAAAATATGTAATTGAAAACTGGTTACATCTCTCTTCACCAGCCTCTAAAATATCCCCATGAAACAGTTATTAGATAATATAGCTTTAGGCCATGACTAGGAAAGGATTTGGTAAACATCCGTGGCCCGTATAGCTGTTAGGCCTCATTTCAAAGTTTGTAGTTACTTCAGTATGTCACATCGAGATCTTGAATATTGGGCAAAGACAAGCTGACGTCACAGTCCATTCTCCGGTTTGACGTTATGACATCTCTCACCATCTCACTTAAAGTAAAGTTTGGAAGTATGCTCTAGTCTAGGAGCTCCAATCCACACAAGTCCAGGATTTGCTTATCTCCAGACTCAAGGGTTTCATTTTTAAAGATGAATTGTTCAGTTTTAGTAATATTCAACACCAGTCCAACATGAAACTTCTGCCAGCCACAATTTGCAACTTGCTGTAGGCCGACCCCACATTGCCTTCAATAGTGCAGTTACTTGAATCTTTCAGTCCACTGAATGGGAGCGTCAGATGGTTTAGATAGTATCAGCTTGACACCAGTGCCAGTGACATCATTTGTCCAGACAAAGCAGCAGTGGAAATTCTTGCCAGTATGTTTGCCAAGAAAGGTATAGTCATTCACATCCTTATATGTCATAGCCTTCAGCATATTATTAACAACTGATTCAACAAAGTTCAAATCATGGTTGGAGTGATAAATTTCACTCACCCCTCTTATAAATTTAGGAAAAACCACCCAACGTACTATACCCTAAACTTAAATTGTTCTACCCAGTCTAAGTACTCAGTAACAAATACTCAGACCCCCAGTTATTAATTCTATGCCAAGCCATTGTGCAGCTATTTACCTTAGATATCAATATACATTATGTAATATGTACAGATGTAAAATTAGTTTAGGTTTAAATGCTTCTCTCTGGTTTTAAAATACAGATAAAACATAGATCAGGGAAAGAGAAAAAATTAGGGCAAAAAAAAGTCCATTGAAAAGAAAAGAAGAAAAAAAATTAGGGTGTTGGAAAAAAAAAAAGGTCCATCGCTTGATGAATATTGAGAGAGGCCATGAATTCTTTATAATTCCTTGTAAATTGTCTATTCAGAGTTTCTCCCCCACTGGTCAGCAATGTTAGCTTCTGCTATTCACATGTAAACGAGTCTCACCGGTGATATCTGAAAGACAAAATCTCTCCAACAAAATTCATTAGCAAAGTCCTTAAACATTGTTTAAAGTTAAAACAAAGTACTATTTACATGCTTACAGTTATCTTCTAAATTACCCCCACTGTTACAGAGAAGTGTCATTTCAAAGACAGATTTGAAGGACCCCACCTTCTGTCCACATTTATGACACTCCTTGGCCTCTTCAACTGTTTGCGAAGATAACACTTTATTTTGGAAGTTCCCATCCAACTCACTCCCACTGCCATAGGGGTGTAATTTGCGTGAAAAAAAAAACAGATCTGGAGAATGTACACCTCCTGCTGTCTCTATTCCTCCGGTATCCTGTAATTTCCTGAATTGGTCCAATAAGGTGTCGCGTTCTACTCTAATCTTGTCATACTCAATTGTCAGGCGGTCATATTGCTGTTTTAACTGAGAGAATGGTATCCAGGTCTTGGACCTTTTCTTATTGTTATTTTGCATATTAAGATACCTGGTGTCTCCCCTCTGGCGATTATAATTAGATACTATCTTTTGATCTTTATGTCCAGTATTTGTCCTAAACAATGTGGCTATATCAACTTTTACAGCTTGGGAATTTGACTTTCTCCATAAATGATCTGCTCTCAACAATATGTCATTTAAATCATGAGGATTTGGGGTAACTAATAAAATATTTTGTTTGATATCCTCATGTAAAGCATCTAGAACCATGCTTGTATGTACCAAGCCTCCATGCTCAAATGCAAGATTATTACCAACCAATAACTCCATAATAGTAGCTATTCTGTGTGACAATTCATAGGGAGACTCACCCTGCATCTGCTGGATTTTCCCATGAATAGTAACATCAGAACGTACGCCATACAAAACACACAATAATTCCAGTAATATGTCCCTTGTCCTCAGAGGCTGAATACAGATTTGTTTAATTCTCATCCAAAGACTATTTCCTATAGAATGTTGCAAAACTCTTCCTAAATCAGATGGGTTTAGATTGTACAAATCTCTGGCATTCTGCACATCGCAAAACCATTTTAAAAATCTGTTCAAATCATGGCAGGGAACCGTTCCTATTTCTTTAAGAACTGCATCTAATTCTTTTGGTTTCAGAGGATTCATTATAAGCTGAACTTCACCTGTATTATTATTATTGCTGTAAACTGTGGTAGTTACAGTGGGTGCGGCAGGTAATGAATTATCAGATTAAGTATGAGGCTCTGTTTCATTGATGTAAAGTTTAAATTTGTATTTTGCTGCAGATTGCTGAATCCAAGATTTGAAGCATATCTGCATTCCTGAGATCTCTTCTCTAATTCCATAATTCTTAATTTCAATCTCTCATTTTCCTTTGATAATTCATCACAACGTTTAGATTTCTCAAGCAAAGCTTCCCCAATGGTAACTGCATGCAATTTTAAATTTACAGTCTCAGTTTCTGATTGGTTTTGTAACCTCTCACAAACCTTGTTGCTATTATCAACTGCATTCTGTAACTTGGCAATTTCCGCAACCTTACCCCTCAAAGAACTTTCCATAGTTAAGCAGCAAGATAACAAGCCCTGCACAATACATCCTTTTCTTTTACTTTCGGAAATTTTGCTATCAAATACATTTTTCTCTAAAAATTCCTTCATTAAAGTCCATGTCTGCTTACATTTTTCTGGAATTTCATAAGGTCCGCCATGACGCTTAATACATACGCATCTGTTAACTTTATCAGAACTGACACTAGCTTCACACTGAGTAAGCATTCTGATTATATTACTAGTAATTAAAAAAGAATAAATATTTTACTCACCGCATTTGAAGCTCCACCTTGAAGTTACTTTTCCAGCTTCCAGCTCAGGTTTTCTGGTTACACAGCACAGTCTTTTGGTTCACTTTTCAATCTCCAGAGAATATTTCTGGGGTTCCAAACTTGTTCAATTTTGTAGATCAGACTCTTATGTCACAACCAGACATTGGAGTCACAGCACAGTTCTTGGGTCTCCACCTGGCTTTTGTCCACCTCACAGGATTGTTGTCACCACGACTTCTGTTACTAAGTCCAAAATGCACTTCTGGTCACTTGCACGGCACCAATGTAGTGATGTAGTAATGGATGAATGAAGTAATGGATTAATGGATGAATGTTATTATTTAGTTATTATTATTATGATGGTTAATTTTCCACAGCACTCAATCGGTTCTTCCAGAGAGTTGCATTTTATTGACTCCAGACAGACAGATTTTATAATACTTGCACCAGGTGATCAAAATCCAACAGGGTAAATATTACATATTCAGAGTCCCATTCCAACCGTGCCCTCGTGTTCATGGAGAGAAAAAAGTGAACTCACAGGGCGACACTGCTAGCTTGAATGACCACTTAAGTGTTAGTCTCACACTGGGGGGGAGGTTTCTCCTAGCCTCACAATAGTGTTTACCAGATAAACAAGCCACAATGAACCCCCTCAAGGCTAATTAGCATCAATAAATATTTTTGTTCCTTCTCAAGTCTACATTCCACAATACCCTGCAAGCAACTGTGGGCCTTTGATATGTAATGCAGCTTGGCTTAAACTTAAGCCATGGCCTACAGTAAATACCTATGTGTGTATGTATATGTATATGAAATATTACACAACAACTAGAGTAAGGATTTGGGCGTTATCTGTGACCTGGGAGCTATAGTGAATTCCATTTCGAGAGTAATTAGCCGCCAGCGCTATTGTGAATACAGTTTTAGCGCTATTTACCGTGAATTGCAGTAATTTACCACAAATCCCTGTAATTTTACCACGGATCGTGGTGATTTTGCTGCTATTTTGCAGCAGCGCTATAGTAAATGACCCCCTATATTACCAAAAGTATTGGGACACCTGCCTTTATACGCACATGAGGAGGAGGAGAGTAAAAATAATCTCAATACATTTTTAAATATATTAACAGTACAAAGGCGAAGTTGGAACTCCTAGGCCCCATAAAGGACGAGGAAGGAAAGATGGTTACAGATGACAAGGAGAAGGCAGCTGTATTGAATGCTTTCTTCTCCTCAGTCACAAGAAAAGGAGGGGTATACCGACCAACAGTATTGTGAGCAACACGCCATCTCCCCTAGTGGCTAACAAAGGCCAGAGTCCAGAAAGGATTACAGAAGTTTAACATACATAAATCACCAAGACCAGATGGCTTACACCCGAGAGTCCTTAAAGAAGTCAGTCAGGTTATAGCCAGACAGCTATTCCTAATCTTCATGGAAAGCATACTGACAGTATTGGTGCCAGCTGATTAGCAAAAAGCCCATGTGGTACCAATATTCAAATAAGGGCAGAGATATATTCCTGAGAACTATAGGCCTGTCAGTCTAACATCAGTAGCTTGTAAACTATTTAACGCAGGGGTCATCAACCCTGGGGCCGCGGCCCACTGCCGGGCCGTGGGCTCTTTGCAGTCGGGCTGGGGGTGGGCTGGCTGCATAAGAGAGCCGGGCGGGCATGGGATGCGGGCGGGCTGGTGAGCAGAGATGACACATCTCTCTGCATCACCGCTCCTCTGACTTCCGCCCTCACAGCATGGGACTTCAGTGTAGAAGGTGTGAGCAGGGAGGAGAGAGATGACATCATCTCTCACTGCCCGCACCGCGCGGGACTCTAAAGTATTTGGAGGTGCGGTAGGGAGCAGAGAGATAACATCTCTCATGCCCGCACCCTATTACCGCTCTCCTGCCCTCAACACTGACATCCTCATCTGGTGGCACTGGCAAGTGACATCCTCACCTGGTGGCCCTGGCAGGCAATGGCAAGTGGCATCCTCATCTAGTGACAGGCAGAGTGGTAAGTGACATCCTCATCTTGGTGGCAGGCAGCATGGCAAGTGGCATCCTCTTCTGGTGGCAGGCAATGGCAAGTGACATCCTCATCTAGTGGCAGGCAGTGTATCAAGTGACATCCTCATCTGGTGGCAGGCAATGGCAAGTGACGTCCTGATTTGGTGGCAGGCAGCATGGCAAGTGGCATCCACATCTGGTGGCAGGCAGTGTGGGAAGTGACATCCTCATCTGGTGGCAGCCAATGGCAAGTGGCATCAACATCTGGTGGCAGGCAGCGTGGCAAGTGACATCCTCATCTGGTGGCAGACAATGGCAAGTGGCATCCTCATCTGGTGGCAGGCAAAATGGCAAGTGACATCCTCATCTGGTGGCAGGCAGAATGGCAAGTGACATTCTCATTTGGTGGCATGCAGAATGGCAAGTGACATCCGCATCTGGTGGCAGGCAGAATGGCAAGTGACAATCCGCATCTGGTGGCATGCTATGAATAGATTCAAGAATAGCATGAATCTATCCATGGCCGCCCGCGACCACCCCCTAGTCATGCGGCCGGCCCCTTTGAGCATCTTGGAAGCATCTCATTAGAGCCGTAGGCTCTAATAGGCTTCAACATAGAGTGGCTTGTGGCGCACAGCATGGCGTCGAAAGACCACTCACATGTGTTAGAAAGGCAAATTAATGTTTGCCTTTCTAACACTGAACTGCCTCTCCACCAATCAGGAAACGCAGGCATGTTACCCATTTACCGATTGGTGGAGAAGACAGACGATCCTAATGGACCCCTTTCTTGGAGGAGGAGGGGGATGCATGGCTCCCCCCTCGTTTTCCCCGCTCTCTGCCGAAACACCGTTGCCTGCATGCCTGCCCGCTCCTAGATGGGGTAAGTGCGGGGGGGTGTTGGGGGTGCCGAAGGATATACCCCTCTGGTGATGGTATATACCCCTCTGTTGATGCTACGTATACCCCTCTGGTGATGCTACATATACCCCTTTGGTGATGATATATATCCCTCTGGTATTGCTACATATACCCCTCTGGTGATGGTATATACCCCTCTGGTGATGCTATATATATCCCTCTGGTGATGCTACATATACCCCTCTAGTGATGTATATACCCCTCTGGTGATTTATATACCCCTCTGGTGATGCTACATATACCCCACTGGTGATGCTATATATACCTCTCTGGTAACGCTATCTATACCCCTCTGGTGATGTATATACGCCTCTGGTGGATGCTACATATACCCCTCTGGTGGATGCCACATATACCCCTCTGGTGATGTATATACCCCTCTGGTGATGCAATATACCCCTCTGGTGATGCTATATACTCCTCTGGTGATGTATATACCCCTCTTGTGATGCTATATACCCCTCTGGTGATGTATATACCACTCTGGTGATGCTATATACTCCTATGGTGATGCTATATACTCCTCTGGTCATGCTGTATATACTCCTATCTGGTGATGCTGTATACCCTATCTGGTGATGCTGTATACTCTATATGGTCATGCTGTATACCCTATCTGGTGATGCTGGGCTGTATACTCCTGACACAATGGGTGGAATCTATAAGGAGTGGAGCTTATAATAAGTGGAAGGGGTCAAAAGGGAAGGGCAGGGTCTGGCGCCCCCCATCCTAAAATTTCACCAGCCGCCACTGGACCATATCCAAGAATTTGCTGATGAAAACAGTATCATTAGCAGTAATCAGCACAGGTTTACATAAGGTCGCTCTTGCCAAACCAATCTATTAACATTACGAGGAAGTGTGCTACCATATGGGCAGAGGAAGGCTGGTGGATGTGGTGTATCTGGATTTTGCAGAAGCATTTGATACAGTCCCCCACAAATGCTTAATCTACAAGCTGAGATCTGCAGACATGGACCATAAGGTTTGTTCTTGGATAGAAAACTGGCTACGGGGGCACGTCCAAAGGGTGATAATAAATAGCGAATACTCAGAATGGTCTAGAGTGGTTAGTGGGGTACCCCAAGGCTCTGTTCTGGGAAAAGTTCTGTTTCATTTATTTATAAATGATATAGAGGGTGGGATAAATAGCTCAATCTCAGTATTTTCTGAGGACACAAAAATATGTAGGGCAATAAAAACACAGCAGGATATAGAAACTTTACAAGAGGACCTGAATAAATGAATAGAATGGGCTACTGCATGGCAAATGAAGTTTAACATTGAAAAATGTAAGGTAATGCACTTGGGGGGTAAAATATAAATGCAAGTTACTCACTAGGGGGATGGAGAAGGATCTAGGGGTCCTAGTAGAAGACAGATTGAGCAATAGCATGCAGTGTCAAGCTGTGGCTACCAAAGCCAGCAGAATATTAGCATGCATTAAAAAAGGGAGTTTACTCCAGAGATAAAACGATAATTCTCCCTCTTTATAAAACTCTGGTTCGGCCGCATCTAGAGTATTCCATCCAGTTCTGGTCGCCAATCCTCAGAGAGGATGTGCTGGAGTTGGAGAGAGTCCAGAGAAGGGCAACTAAATTAATATGGGGACTGTAGTAGAGGAGTCAGGGGGGCAAGTGTGGGACAAACGAAACCCCTCCAAGGTAAGATCCTCAAAATGGACAAAATCGTTTTCTCAAGTAGAACTAGATGGGACTTTACTTGTAGCTTGTGGGGTTGAGAAAGATACTACAAACAGCGACCTTAAAAACTAGACAGAATTTTTATTTTAACAACTAATAAAATTAAAATTGGCAGAAATTGGTTAAAACCAAAGTTACAGTTTGGCAATCCAGAAAATGGTCATCAGGGCCTCAGAACTTTAATGTAGAATATACATATGCACACTGTAGTAGGTTTATCAAAGGCATACTGGCAGTGGAGCCTGGGGAACCCGTGGGGATTGCTACTGCACCTCTTTGCAGAAAGATGGATAACACATAGAGGACCTGTGATGGATGGTATGCCTGGAGGAAAACTTCAAAAGGATAAGGGCAGATATCTAGGATAATGAACAATCCTGCATAGGAGCTAGACTCATGTACAGATTCGTTTGTGGAGAAATTTCAATCAGGCAAAGAGAAATATATCCTCAATACATCTTAGACGGTGCGTGCTCCTCACTCCCCATGTTGGTGGTTAGTCAAAGACCATCAAAAATTGGACTCCCTCTCCACTTGACTATTTTCTGGATTGTCAAACTGTAACTTTGGTTTTAACCAATTTCTGCCAATTTTAATTTTATTAGTTGTTTTGTATACAATAAAAATTTTGTCTAGTTTGTAAGGTCAGTGTTTGTAGTATCTTTCTCAACCCCACAAGGTACAAGTAAAGTCCCATCTAGTTCTACTTGAGAAAACGATTTTGTAATATGGGGACTGGAGGACCTCAATTATGAGGAATGACTACAAGCACTAAATTTATTCTCCTTGGAGAAGAGACTCTTAGGCTCCATTTACATGGGATGCTATTTCAACCTCCCCTGAACGTTTTATCATGACAGCTAGAAACCGGCATCTAAAACATCCATTTTGCATGCCGCATTTATCCACGTTTAGCTGCGTTCGTGTCTAGGAGCGTTTTTGTAAAGATTTTTTTTTAAATGGAAACGCTTGCATTTAGGTGCGTTTACAAGCTGTTTGCCATTTCAAATGCCTCTGAACTGGCGTCTGAACCCATTTTTTTTTTGTTTTCTACATAAAGCCTCTAAACTCAACTGCCTTGAAACGATATCTCAATGGTGATCCCAGTGTAAGTATGAAACTTTTCAGTCCCTGGGAGTTTAGGAAGACACGGGGCCACATGATGAGACTGGAAGAGAAGTGGTTTAACCTTAAGCTGCATAGAGGGGTTTTTCATTGTCAGGGCAGTAAGGATGTGGAACCCTCTTCCACAATCAGTGGTGTCAGCAGGAAGTATGGATAGCTTTAAAAGACTCTTGGATGTGCATCTTAGTGAAAACAATATATGGGGATATGGGAAATGATTTTTCTACACCCACCCACACACACACACCTACACAGGTTGAACTGGATGAACTGTTGTCTTTATCCCCAGGAGAGGAGGAGCTACCCGTACGGACGGAACGGCGAGCGAGGACAACACAGCCATCTGAGATGTGGGAAGTGCTGGACGCTTACCACTGATATATTCAAAGGCGCATTTTATCCTAAGCACATGTGAGTGTAATGTGTTTTAAATTCAAATAAATTTCCTTTCTATACGTGTTGCACTATGGATTGTTGTTTGTTTGTTTGCTTGCATACGCTGTTGAAAGCGGATCAGGAGGAGGAAGTGATTTGGTGGAAGGACACACAGATTGATCCTTTGCTTCATGCGCTTAAGACCCCTGTAATAAGGGTCCACCTTAGGGGGTAAGAGTCAGTGTGTGTGGTGATGGTGACGGCTTTCCACTATTTCTCATTACCTCTGACTTTATGAACAAGATTGAAATCTTCCTTGATGCCATTTGATGAAGATGACTCTAGAGACAAAGCCCATAGGGACTGGTGGAAGTGAAGAGGATCTTTTACCTTGAATTGATATTTATTACTTTAGAGCGAATATGTAACTATACACAGTACATAGCATATTATGTAAAGCTTATGGGGCCAAGGGGCTCCGAGATGTCTGGCTTCATGGTGATTTCTGCATGTCCCCATAGTAGTTTGCAAATACATTTGGATGAAATGAGTGTATATGCACAATTGCTATAAAAGTAATTCATATTTTTTTATCTCTAGACTAGAGGAACTATCTTTTAGATGGAGATTAGAGAACTGGGGGGATGGGTTGTTAAGCCAAGGATGTAAAAATTGCAGTAGTACTTCATGCACTTGCTATGGGGCCCAGAAGATTAAGGGGCTCTAGAGCTGTTTGACCACACAGTGACTTGTGTAGTGACATCATCTGTCATTTATATTTGGATGAAATTAATGTATGTAAAGTTTGGCTAAATACTGGGCCCAAGGAAGTGACATTATTATCCCTGTGTATGCACTGGCACCAGTCAAAACAGAACTTACTCAGGCTTTGACTCTTACCTTTGATTGCCTTTAAGATAACTCATCATTTTTTACCTGATTGGGTAAAGAGTAGAGTCTATTAACTGGTTTCCGACCGGCTCGCGTACATTTACTGCTGTAGAGTGGCAGCATCCCGCGAATCCCCGTCTACAAATGGCGGTTCACGCGTGCGCGGGTAGCGGGTGGAAGCATGCTGCCTGGTCATGCTCTCATGCCCGCCTCACTCTGAAGGAGTGAGGCCACAGCTCGGGCGGACTCGATCTCTGCGATTGCCTACCAGATAGGAAGAACGGGTGTATACGATGTAAATACAGTGGCTCCCGTTCTTTCAGTGGGCATGTAAGAGATCTACTGATCCCTGTCACTGGGATCAGTTAGATCTCTTATGCCCCTGGTAGCCCAGCCCCCTCACAGTTAGAACACGCCTAGGGAACACAACTAACCCCTAGATCACCCCCTGAAGGTTCACCCCTTCACTGCCAATGACATTTACACAGTAACCAGTAGATATTTAAAAAATGTCCGACATGCCTGCCCCAATATCACAGTCCTGATAAAAATCGTAGATCGCCGCCATTACTAGTAAAAAAAAAAAAAATTGTAAAAATGAAGTCTCATGGTTTGTAAACGCGGCAACTTTTGCGCTAACCAATCAATAAACGCCAATTGCAATTTGTTTTACCAAAAATATGAGGGAGAATATAAATCGGCAAAAACCGATGAATACATTTGTTTTTTTATATATATTTTTTTGGATATGTATTAAACTAAAAAAAAGCAAGAAATATTGTTTTTTTTTGCAAAATTGTCGCTTCCTTTTTTGTTTATAGCGATGATTAGAAGTGAAGCAGAGGGAATCAAATACCACCAAAAGAAAGCTCTATTTGTGGGGAAAAAAAGGACGCAAATTTCGTTTGGGTACACCGTTGCATGACCGCGCAATTGTTAGTTAAAGTGACGCAGTGCCGAATCGCAAAAAAGTGCTCTGGTCCTAATGTGGGAAATCCTTCCGGGGCTGAAGTGGTTAAACCTTTCCATATGGCAACTCCGAAAGTTCAATTTGAAAACTGTTAACCTCAAGCATTACTAGCGGGGAAAAGCAGTCTTAAAAGTTGCACATTACAGCAAAACGCTGTAAGGAGGTGTATGAAAGCCTCAGTCCGGGCTGCCACCAGGCTATGCCCCCACATTCCCTGCTAGATGTTTTGAGCTGAAGGGAGCTCTGTCCTTGTTGACTCTCCTAGTGGTTTGTCATGCAAGAGGACCTGGTGGAGCCTTGAGCGGCACCTATAATTTTTGTTGTGGATTACTTGCAGGTAATCATTTTCACATTAAATTCCTGGCCCTAGTAAAGCTCAAGATTATCAGGAAATCAGAATGGCAGGCATTCTTGAGTATGGCCGAGTGGTGGAAGATCAGTGCACTTCCATTCCTCGATCTTCTCTCTTTTTTATTTTGTGGACACGGGCAGGGCCGGCGCCACCATAAGGCCGCCTTAGGGCACCAGGAGAGGGGGGGGCGCCAAATCCAGCGGTTCACAAGACATCTATTAGTGGCGCCGGCCGGGCCGCGGCATGTCCTCGCACGCTGCCTCTACTGTCTGACACTACTGAGTGCACTGTCGGCCGGCCGCGGTGATTATCTACAGAACACTTGGCGACCTAAACCGCGGGGGGGGAGAGGACCACGGGATTCCGCCGGAATACCACCGCGGCCGGGACGGGCACAGGTGTTTTATTTTTTCTCTCTTCTAGCTCCTTACCTTCACGTGACTAGAAGGTGGTGAGCCGGTATGAGTTCTTACGGACGGTAAGACTAAAGGACTATTAGAACTCGAAATGATCCCGGTCCTTAAATTACACTTTTACTAATGGACGTTCATTAGGTGTTGTTTTTAATATCCACGGCGAGTTCCGAGGTGGTCCAGGAGAACGTACTGTTTGGTGATCCTCTCAGTTGTTCCT